>JAODAL010003848.1:0-166360 GCA_025379985.1 Phyllomedusa bahiana | reverse complement strand
ACACAAAAAAAAATCAATACATTTTACTTTCTATAGGTCAGCTTCAGTGAGAGAGGTCACCTCTTCTGCTAACAAATCCAAAGAATACCCTAAAAAGAAAAAATAATTATTTAACAAATAAAAACAAAAAATACAAAAAATACAAAATAAAACACAAAGCTCCTGTTAAGGAGTTATATCCAATAACAGAAGCTCACACATTGCCAAGTAATAATAAAATGTTTTTAACCAAATTTAATTATCAGTAGATTTCTTAAATGCTTATTGTACTATACAGCATGGTGTATATAGCAATAGATAAGGTCAGAAACACACAAGTCCATCAAGTCCAAACTATAACCCTACCCTGTTGATCCAAAAAAATAAAAAACAGGCATCAGACGGATGCCAATTTACCTATACAATAGGAAAAATATGTCAGTCAGAATAAATTCCTGGATTATCTCCAGACTATAGTTACCAGAACCTGTATAATTACATTTTGCAAGAAAGGCATCTAAGCCCTTCTTAAACTTGGTCACTAAACCCACTATTATAACCTATGGTGGCAGTGAGTTTCATAGCCGCACCGCTCTTACAGTAAAGAATCCTTATCTTTGATCATGATAAAACTTCTTTCCTCTAGATGTAGAGGATGGCCCCTTTTCATGTTACGGGCCCAGATGTAAAAAATCATGTGAGAGATCTGTGTACTGTAATTTAACATAGTAGTACATGGTAATTCAAGTAACCCATCAATAATATAAAAAAGGGAAACTTCAATGAAAAAGGGAAAATTATTTAAACCCATATTCCCAAAAACATTTATTTTTCGAATTTTTTTAATTTCAGGAGCAATTAACAGTTACAAATAAAATCTTGTCCTTTTCTTGCTGTGTGTTACAATCTGGAGCTGGTTAGAGTCTTAAAGAGAACCTGTCACAGTTTATGCCCCCCTTGCTGAGGGCAGCACAAGCTAGTGTCAGACATGCTGTTCCCAGCGCTGTGTTCATTATTCTGGAAAATGCTGTAGTTTTCGAGTATTTAGTGCTCAAACCTGCAGTTTTCATCCAGAAAAGAGTCAAAGAGTCATTTAAAACCCCGCCCACCTGAGGCTGGCCTCGCCCATCTCAACTGATAAACCTATTACTTTGAATAGGAAGAAATGTGAATAACTGCCAGTGGGTGGGGCTAGATGACAGTTATTCACGTTTCTACCTATTCAAAGTAATAGGTTTATCAGTTGAGGTGGGCGAGGCCAGCCTCAGGTGGGCGGGGTTTTAAATGACTCCTCAGCCAGGGGGGCATAACTATGTGACAGGTTCTCTTCAAGTTGTGACCATGGGTACCTGTTTGTGGGGAAGCTAGTCGGCAAGCCAGAGGTTCGGTAACGTGCGGGCAGTTTCAGTCTTTGAGGAGTTAGGCAGCAATCAACGTTGGAAAGGGAAAGCAAGGTCGAAGCACAAAGAATAGACAGTAGACAGCTAACTGGACAGGAGCAAGATTATCAGCAGGTCACAATAACCTCACAAGGAGGAAATTTCAAGGCTGGGCTTAAATAGGAAGTTCATGGGTGGAGCAACATGAGGTCACAGGGCAAGGCTGGAAAAACAGGGAACTAACAAGGTTCAGTACTGTAGCTGTCCAAAAGACCAGATAGCTCAGTGAGCATAACTACGGTCTAGGATGCAAGGGTCCTGGAGATCAAGTCTCTGGACATCTCAGAGGATGGTTTTTCTGGATGTTTCTGATGAAAGGCCCTTGTAAGCCTAGGGGCATGAACATTATTTTTTGGTTCCCATGAATTTTCTTCTGGCCCATAGCCCTTCCATTGCACAAGATATTGTAATTGTCCTCTGAAAATTCTAAAGTCTAAAATTTTCTCAACAATGTGTTCTTCCTGCCCTTGGATCTTAACTGGTACAGGAGGTGGCTGATTTCTTCCTGGAAAAGGATTTTCGTTGAATAGCTTGAGCAATGACACATGGAACCCCCGGGAAATGGATTTTAAAGTTTGTTAGGAATTTTTAAGCGAAAGGCCACTTGGTTAATTTGTGCCAAAATCTGGAAAGGTCCTATAAATTTCTGACCCAATTTTGAAGATGGAACATGTGTTTTTAGATTTCTAGTAGATAGCCAAACCTTGTCACCAACTTTAAAGTTGCGGGAAGCTTTGCGATATTTATCTGCTGATTTCTTATATTGTTCTTGAGCTTCTAGTAGGATCTCTTTTAGTTTTTCCTGAGTTTCTTTCAATTTAGTTAATCTATGGATAACACCAGGAATAGGCGTCTTTCCTGGTAGATTTGGAATAAAGACTGGGTGTAGCCCAAATTTTAGCATTAAAACGGGTTTTGGGTGATGTAGAATTAGGTTTGGAGTTGTTGTAGGCAAACTCTGCAGTTGGTAAATAGTCCACCCAGTCATCCTGGAGGTAGGAAATAAAACAACAGAGGTATTGTTCCAGAGTTTCATTAATCCTCTCAGTCTGGCCATTGGACTGGGGATGAAAAGCAGTAGAGAGATATACAGTGACTTCTAAGGCAGTACAGAAGTTTTTCCAAAATTTGTGATGAAAATTGTACCCCTCTATCTAAAAACTACATTGTCAGGAATTCCATGCAGCCTAAATATTTCCTTGACCATCAATTCTGCAGTTTTTTCAGCAGTAGGGATTCCTCTGGTTGGTATGTAATGGGCCATCTTAGTAAGACGGTCCACAACAACAAGGATGGTAGTCATTTCCTTAGATGGGGCAGATCCACAATAAAAATCCATAGAAATGATCCCGAGGGTCTGGATGGAACTGGAAGCGGTTGAAGAAAACCTAGAGCAGAGGATCGTGGTACCTTGTTTCGTGCACATGTTAAGCAAGAGGAAACATACTTTTTAACATCTCTCTTACAATTAGGCCACCAAAATGAACGAAGCAGTAGTTCATAAGTTTTTGAGACTCCAAGAAGACCTGCAAGTTTAGAATCATGGACTAGTTTGAGGACTTCAAGTCGAGCAGATTCAGGTACATATAACCTGTGTTCCTGCCTCCAAAACCCTTCTTTGAAAAAGAGATCCACATCTTTAGAAGGATGAATAAGAAAAGAGTCATTTTGGTATCCACCTCTGAGCCTTGTTGAAAGTTCTTTGGAGTCAAGTTTTCCTACAAAATTTTTGGAAAACAAAATAGTGGACTCCATTTTAGACCTCTCCTGTGGTTCAGCCAGAATTCTGGACAAAGCATCAGCCTTGCCATTTCTTGAATCTGGTCAATAAGAAATAATGAAGTTATATCTGGAGAAAAAAAAAGGCCCACTGTGATCTCTTTGCCAGACGGATGAACTCTAAATTTTTGTGGTCTGTAAGTACAGTTTTGGGATGATTGGCTCCTTCCAAAAGATGTCTCCATTCAGAGAAGGCAACTTTAATGGCTAACAGTTCTTAATTCCCAATGTCATAGTTTCTTTCTGCAGATAACATGGTATGAGAAAGAAATGCACATGGATGACGTTGCATTTTGTCTCCAACTCATTGAGACAGGACTGCTCCCACCAGAAAAATTGAGGCGTCTACTTCAAAAAAGAAAGGTAACTCAGGATTTGGATGGACAAGTATGGGTGCAGAAGTAAAGTAAGTCTTTAATTTGTTGAAGGCTACCTGTGCTTCTGGAGACCATTAGAACGCCTTTGTTTTCTTTGTGAGCAAAGTGATTGACAAGATGATCTTGGAGAAGTCTTTTATAAATCGCTGAACATCCTTCAAATTTCTTGGAGTGGGCCATTCCACCACAGCTTTAATTTTACTAGGATCCATACTTAGTCCTTCTGGGGAGATGATATATCCAAGAAATTGAATTTTGGTTTTTGGTTTAAATTCACATTTTTCCTAGTTTGATTTTAAAGATTATTATTCTGTATTCGTTTCCAGGACTGATTGAACATATTGCATTTTTTCCTCCAAGGTGTCTGAAAATATAAGAATGTCATCAAGGTACACAACCACAAATTGGTCTAGGAAGTCTTGAAAAACATCGTTAATGAAATGCTGGAAGGTTGCAGGAGCATTACGAAGGCCGAATGATATAACTAGATATTCAAAATGTCCATAGCTGGTTCTAAAGGCAGTCTTACACTCATCTCCTGAACAAATGCGTATGAGATTGTAGGCCCCTCTTAAATGCAGTTTGGTAAAAATCTTGGCAGAACGGAGACTTTACAGCAACACGGGAATTAAGGGAAAGGGATAAACTATTTTTAATGGTAATTTTATTTAGTTCTCTGTAGTCGATACATGGGTTGAGTCTTTTTTTTTTTACAAAGAACAAGGGTGCTTAAAGTGGTGATGAGGAAGGTCGAATGAAGCCTTTTTTTAAATTCTCATCTAAGTATTCCCTGAGTACTTTTAATTCTGGTTCCGAGAGGTTGTAAATTCGCCCAAAAGGAATGGTGGCTCCGGGAAGCAACTCGTTGGGACAATCATAAGGAAGATGAGGAGGTAATTGATCACCTTTTTTTTTTTACTACCGACGTCGCTGAACTGTTGATACTGAGGTGGTAAATTATCACAAGTCTGCTGGGAAATCTTGGAAATTTGTATTTGTTTTTTGACAGATGACTTCGGATGACAATTGTTCTTACAGTATTCAGAAGGGAAGGTAACTGTTCTTGATTCCCAGTTGATAGAAGGGTTATGGATGGCAAACCATGGAATCCCTAAAATTACTGGAAACTTGGGAGACGAAATGAGATGACAACTTATAGTTTCATGATGATTAGGTTCAATATGGATTCCAAGTTCAGTTGTCTCATGAGTTACAGGTCCAGGTGATAAAGGTGATCCATCAACAGTCTCCATATCAATTGGTGTGGATTTTGTTCTACTCGCAATGTTATTGTCAAGTGCAAATTGTACGTCCATGAAATTTCCTCCCACACCAGAATCCAACATGGCTGAACATTGCAGTTTATGGCTTCCAAGTATCACTTGTATTGGGATTACAAAATGAGTGGATGATGAGTAATATTTGTCTTTATCTACAGTCACAGATTAGATGGTCTGCACAACAGAATCTAGCAGTTCAGAAAGGTCAAGATTGCTTTCTGTCTTGGCACATGTGCAGGCTATAGACCTTTGAACTTTGTTGGGACAGTTAATGGCATAATGTCTAGAGCCCCCACAGTAGAGGCACAAATTTTCTGTTGCGACGCCTCTCTTTCTCTGTGCAGTTTAAATGGTTTTTTGGATAACATCAATCTGCATAGGTCAGGTGTCGTTTCAGTCCTTTGCTTGGTGTTCAATGATGATTGACTAAAGGAGTAGGTGGGACTGTTTCCGAACCACTGCAGTCTTTCACTTCTACATTCAGCAAGCCTCAGGTCGATTCTAATGCACAGTTGAACGAAGTCCTCAAAATTATCAAGGGCCTCGACTCTGGCAAGCTCATCTTTCACCAGTTCTGACAATCCTCGTCTAAATTGACTCCTTTGGGCTGCTGGGTTCCTGTGGTGTCAGCTATCCAGCAACGAAATTCTGCTGTGTACTCAGCAACTGAACGTCGCCCTTGCCGAAGATTATGTAATTTGGCCTCGGCTGTGGCACAACGATTTGGGTCATCAAACACTTGGTTCATAGCAGTGATTAAGTCATCTAAATCATTAAGAAGGTCACAGTTTTTTTCCACATAAGGCGAGGCCCATGCAAGAGCTTCATCTGTCAGAAGATTGATTATAAACAGCACTCTTTTTCTATCACTAGTGAAAGGAGCAGGCTGCATTTGGAAATAAATACGGCATTGGTTCAGGAATCCTCGGTAATGGCGACGATCCCCATTAAATTTTGCGGGCACAGGCATGCGTGCATTGGATTCTGGGACAGCTTTACGCATATCCAGAAGTTGCCTTTGAAGCTCAATTACTTCCTTTTGTTGATCCAGCACCAGGGTTTGCAATTTTGAAAATTTTTCTTGGTAAGTGGCACCAAATTCTTGAAGCTCAGCCACTTATTGCCTCAGGGTGCTCACAACAGACTTCATTTTGGGTGAGGTTATTCTGTTACAATCTGGAGCTGGTTAGAGTCTTAAGTTGTAACTATGGGTACTTGTTTGTAGGAAGCGTAGTCGGCACGCCAGAGGTCAGTAACGTGCGGGCAGTTTCAGTCTTTGAGGAGTGGGCAGCAATCAACGTCGGTAAGGAAAGCAAAGGTCGAAGCACAATAGAATAGACAGTAGACAGCTAACTGGACAGGCGCAAGATTATCAACAGGGCACAATAACCTCACAACGAGGAAGTTTCAAGGCTGGGCTTAAATAGGAAGTTCATGGGTGGAGCAACATGAGGTCACAGGGCAAGGCGGGAAAAACAGGGAACTAACAAGGTTCAGTACTGGAGCTGTCCAAAGAACCAGATAGCTCAGTGAGCAGAGCTACGGTCTGGGATGCAAGGGCCCTAGAGATTGGGTCCTGATACTGTGATAGTAAAGAGATAAAATTCCTGAATGACAGAGCAGACTAACCACAGTTTACTGCAGCTACTGCTTATTTGTATGTGGTCTCAGCACAAATAGTAGTTAATGACATAAAGATCTAATGTTCTCTGGTCCGGCCGAGAAAAGATTAGACTAGTCTGCAAGGGCAATGACAAGAGCAATACATGAAAAGATAAAGAAAAGAGTTTATCTTTCTCTGCAGTGGGAGAGGTTTCCAGATTTCTTCCCATCTATCTAGTCCTACTGATAACACTTACACCTCTCAGGGAATTGTCGGCCTGAAAGAGCAATCAAGCAATCCTCATTGCTGTCCTTTCTGAGCTAACATAGATGAAGTCAGAAAGACACACCAGAAAGTCATGTACTTTAAAAAAACCAACCACCCAATTAAAAAAAAATCCATATAATAGCCACACAATTCAATATATGAAAAAAAAAAATGCTGATAATAGTGTCCCTTAAACGCATCCCATCATCTTATTTGCTCTGGCAGCAGCTGCCTGGTATCGGTCGCTAAATTCAAGACTACTGTCCACCAAGATCCCAAAGTCTTTTTCATACGTAGTTTAACCCTCCAAATAATATTAATACTTATGTAGCCGTATAAAATATCTGTATCTAGTCTGATGGAAACTTTGGAATCAGGAACAATGGGCGACATGTCCCAACACGCCAACGCCAGTCTTTTGTTCTATTTTGAGGCAAACCCACTTTTTCCGCCATATACTTGTTGTAAATGGACCGTCGTACACCAAAATTAGGCGCTTTATACGCCGGGAACGACACTTTGTAATGCGCCTAAATATGGTGCACTGTGCGCCCCCGTCGTGAAATGCGCCTCCATGGACGCATACCATATACTACCAATGATATGCTATGTGCCGAGTGTTTAGCAATGCCCCCTTTTTTGATGCAATGCGCCCTTTTTTGATACAATACCTCCTTTTTTGATACAATGCCCCCTTTTTTAATACAATGCCCCCTTTTTGATGCAATGCGCCCTTATTTGATACGATATGCCAGTTTTAGGCGCAGTAAGTAATCTATTCAAGGTATACCGGACGCCAATTTTTAGAAAGTATCGGACTTTCAGGTGCACTTTACACTGATTTAATGCGCCTAAAACTGGCATAGATACACCACTTTTCGGACATATCGCCCAATATCTTCCTTTAGGGCAGATTGGTTCTTGCCTCATGAGTTCCAAAGTCTTCATCAGTATGGGAAACGAAGTTTAAAAAACTCCCTATCCCCCTTCGTCATCCATATTCCCCTCTCCCCTTGGTTAAAATTGATGGACATATGTCTTTTTTTACAGCCGTACTAATTATTTAACTGTGTAACCCAATATCATGCTATTCAGTACATAATAGTACATTTTGTTTCCTCGATATATTTGTTGCAGTTGCCCCCTACATAGGCAATCGCTGTTTGTTGGATTTTCTTTTTTTGTATAATTGAAAAAAATTATTCCAATGTATGCCAGCCAGATGGAAGCCAAAAGGACAACATTTTGTTCTCCATTCTGTGCATATGTTAAATGTATATGCTGAAAGCTTTTTTCAACAAATATGCTAAGAGTTTTTCCCAAGTTCTGAGCTTAAGCTATAAAATTCCCTCTACAGTTGTACCGACAGTTTGTAGTTTCTTGTTTGGTTAAGAAATTCAATTGCCTTGAGGAAGACAACTTCATGTGTTAACATAAAATATATGTGTTAGTATATATATAATGTGTAAGCATAATGTAATTATAACAACCAATGTTACCAAAGGAACATCAATAGTTAAAATAGGAAAAAAATATTTTGTTCAATATCACAACCAAAATTACCTCTACATAGGTCACAACTTACTGCAGCAGTTTCTAGAGGGATACAAAGTATCATAAGGGACATCCCCAAGATAGCTTTTTAGTACGTGTTTCTCCACAGTCTGAAAAATTAGTTCTATTAAAAATGTAGAAAATCTGCCACATCCGAATAGCCCATAAATGAAATTGAAGAGATAAAAATAGGAAATATATGCACATTTTAAATCTAAAAAACTAATGTAGGACAGGCAGTGGCGCCGCTAACACTTTTGCCTCAAGGGACTGTTTGCTGCCCCTTCTTACAGACCACTCTCCCACTTTTCACACCACGCCTTTTTACAGGTCCATCCTTGCACTCATAAACCCTAATTGGCACTTTTTTGGGTAACTATATTCCAAGAGTCCAAACTTTTTTACTTTTTTGACCATGGAGCTGTGTGAGGGCTTTTTATTTGCAGGATATGTATACAATTAAAAAACAGCCCTGGCACAAACTGCCACCAGCTCACCACTTCCAAATTTTACCTCACCACTCATAGCACCCCAAATGGTAATAATGACCCCCTTATGCCTCTAGCAGTAAGGGTATTTCCAAGATAACTATGGGGCTTCCATTTGTGCACCCAGCTTTAATCTTGACTTGTGTCCCCATGTAGTAAGTAGGCACACCCTCAAAATAGGTAGGCAGATAGGTGGAGCCCTTTTTATGTAGGTATACCCCAAATAGGCAGGCAGATTTTATAGATCCCCCATTAAGTTGGTGGGTAGGTATATAGGCCTCCCATTAGGTAGTAAAGTATACGGTTAGGTAAGTATATAGACCCCCAGTAGGTAGGCATACAGGCCCACTGGAGGTAGTTATTTAGGTCCCCTGTAGGTAGATAGATATTTAGACCCCCTGTATGTATATAAGCCCCCTATATGTAGTTAGGCATTAAGGCAGGTAGTTTATAGCTGGGTGTTAAAGGCAAGTAGGTTTATAGGTAGGATTTTGTCCCCTGTAAGTAGAGAGGTAGTTATACACTCCTTTTTAGGTAGATACTGTAGGTATATATGCCCCTATTGGTAAACAGATAGGTAGACAGGTAGGCTAACTTCCCCCTACACCCTGTAGGTAGATCGGTAGGCATTTATGCACCCTGTACGTAGATAGGTGGGTATATATGCCCCCTGATTGTAGATAGGTATATATGCCCCCTGCCTGTAGATTGGTAGGTATATATATGCTCTCTGTAAGTAGATAGATATTTGCCTCTTGTAGGTAAATAGGTAGGTATATAACCCTCTTCTAGGTAGGTAGGTATATATGCCTCCAGTTTGTAGACAGGTAGGTATATATGAATCATGTAGGAATATAGATAGGTATATGCCCCCAGTAGGTATATAGGTAGTTTTATATCCCTCTGTAGGTAGGTATATATGCCCCCTGTAGGTAAATAGGTATGTTTCCCCTGTAGGTAGATAGGTAGTTATAGATACTCCTGTAGGTAGGTATATATGCCCTTTGCTTACGCCGCTTTACTTCCAGCTCACAGGAGTAGTCAGGTGTTAGGGCAGGGAGCTGAATGCCTTTTTTGAGGACACGCATTCAGTTGAAAAGACGCAAGGGGTATGGGCCTGCACAAAGACTGGGCCTGCACAAAAAAAGTGTCAACTGGAATGGACTGCATCCTCCCCCACCCTTCCAGGACTTTTTCCTCTTTTAATTGCTATGTTTATTTTTCCCTTAAATTAATTCCTATCCATAACATAAAATTTGCCAAACCATCTAATTAAAATGTAAGATGTTAGAACCTTGTAGTTAACTCATATATCGCCATTGTCACAAATGTTTAGGATATTAAACTAGGTATTCATTGAGAGTTCTCTCATCATCTTTTCACACTTCAGCTTTTTATGCTCCTGGTTCTACTCGATTATTTTACAGTTATTCTATTGGCACATTTTTATTGTACAGAATATCATCAGTTTGCCCTCTCTATTGGCTAGGGATGTGTCACTGTATATGTCATAAATCATGGGCGTAGCTATAACTTTAGCAGCCCCGAGATTAAGAGGCCCACTCAAGGCTAAGACCACCATATATTTTTGTAGGGAATAACAAGTTGGTGGCATTCTTCTATGTAGCATTACTATGTGGGTTCATTGATAAATGGT
This sequence comes from Phyllomedusa bahiana, assembly GCA_025379985.1. NCBI lineage: Eukaryota > Metazoa > Chordata > Amphibia > Anura > Hylidae > Phyllomedusa > Phyllomedusa bahiana. The sequence goes on along the minus strand of JAODAL010003848.1, from coordinate 155,937 downwards.
GCTATTTCTTATATCATTCATTACGTGCTGCTGTTTTAGTTTCCTGTAATTGGATGATGGTGGCCATCTTGTTTTGTTATGGTGCCCTATGAATTCTAGTTATGCACCTGATGTCATTAGTGTTGTTTTATACATTCTGAATAAAAATAACTGTGGCCAAACCTTTCTATCCTTATGTTTTGATAGAACAGCAGCTGTCATGTCTGACCAGCTCCTAGGAATACACTGTTTAACACCTTCAGATCTTCAGTTTATGGAAAATTGCTAGAAAATAGGACATATTTTATCTATTCTTTTTTATTGTTAACATTGATGTGTATCTTGAATTGCTAACTAATGATCTATTAACTGCAATAGCCTCCTGCTGTTACTTTGTGTCCCTTTTCAACCTGCTCTACCTAAGCCCTTTTTCTCAAAACTGTCAAGGTAGGTACTGTGCAAAAAAGTCTGGCATGTCCTCATGACCACTTGAGAAAGCCTGCCTAGGTGATATGCATGGGATGCTCTTGCTCTCACTCCCAGCTGTACATCCTTATTTCTCTTGGTGATTTTGATTTATTCCCATCAATATTTCCATATTCCTTTTATTGTCACATTTTGACATTTATGTTTGCAGTTTATTTTTTTCTGTTTTTTGTTTTGTTTTTAAATCCGCTATTTTGCATGTAGTTTACATTGTTTCTGTGGCTGTCTGAGCTTAATAGGTAAATTTCATGGTTGCCTATTTGTGTGCTTCAAACCTCTTGGTTTTTTTTAAATGTTTTCAACCCATTGTATGTCGCTTCTTGTGTTATAATTATCATTATTTTTAGCCCACATCCAATTGTGACACATTTTTTTCTATCTTTCTCTCCTTTCAAATCTTCTAATTCATTATGTGTCACATGTTAGAGCTTGAGTGGTGCCTATCCAGCAATTTAGAAACTTTTGCATGTGTTATATAAAACAAAAAACAATGAAACACAATTAAACACTTTGGGTCACATGTATAAACCTGTTTAGGTCTAAAACTCACTTTGCTGCCCATATCGGAGCACCCCTTTAATTTCATAAGGTGCTCTGGAAAAATGAGAAGGGTGCTCTGATTGGTTGCTATGAACAACAAAGTGAGTTTCAGACCTAGACAGTTTTCATACACGTGGCCCTTTAAGTTTGGCACAAGTTAATTAATGTAGTTTTTTTTTCTCCAATCTGCTATAATCTGGCTTTGGACCTCACCATTCTATAGAAAACACATTAACTAAAATCACTAATGAGCTACTAACTGCCATAGCCTCCACTATTACTTTGTTTCCTTCCTCCTAGACCTGTCCTTTGGCATCGACAATATCAACCACTACCTCCTATTACAAGGTTTCTTATCAATTCGCATCACAATTTTGGCCCTTTTCTGGATCTCCTCATACCTCTCACTTTCTTCAAGGAATAAGTTCATCAACGTCAGTGCATCCCTGTGGACTTAAGTGATGGCAGACAGCAATTTTGATTTTAACAGTAGTGATTGAAGAAATATTAGTTTTGGACCCTTTTTACTACATAAAGTTGCATTAAGGCCAACATATTATAATGGACCCATGTAGTGATAAAGCTACTGAGGGGCTGAGCTAGAATGCACCACAATCAGAACCTTTTCAGTCAAAATGTCCATGAGTTAAGTCTATGTAAATATTATGCTCTCATGGTACGCTTAATGAATTTTCAAGGCAAGCACATAGATCATTTCTGGAGTTACACAAGTGGTTTCCTTGATGCTCTGTGAAGCAATTGCAAATCAGTTTCAAACGTGCCTTCAGACGGTTCAACATCCCCCAGTAATCACTGGGGTGTATTTAAGGCTTTAGTGTTTTTGTATCCTTCAGTTTCATCCCCCTAAGAACTATAAATGGCTTCATTTCTTTTTATGGAAAACAAAATATATGTCACAATGATTTTTTTACACTACTGCCGTAACTAATGTCTTTTTTATGCAGTGGGAGACAAGATTAAATACCTTCAAGCTCAATCAGTTAGGGATGGAACATCTTTGCATTCCATGATTTCCAAAGGGCACGTTAATCATGCTCCCCTGAAACAAAAACTCTTGACCTAAATTTAAAGTCAAATGGCTTCCTTAGTCTGTAAATACATCATTATATGCAAGTTTTCACAGAAAGAGTTTTATTATTTCCTTTATTGAGGTTATTTAATTTTTATTGGTTGGAAAAGGATGACATGTGCAGGTAAGTCAACTGCATTTACCAAGTATGTTGAAATATAATAAAAATAAGGCACAGAGTAAAGGGTATTTATTAACATAATTCCTTTGCTAAATTTGCAAACACATACAAAAAATTGGACATTACTTACTCAAAAAACACAACAATTTTTGGGCCATATTCACAGCTCAATGGCTGGACTAGACTGAACCCAGTAGCAGACATCTCTGGCCTATATGTTACCTGGGAAAAAAAAAATTAACAGGTGCAGGTAATTGCTGAGCAGCAGCTCACACACCCCACTACTTGAGTAACAAGTAGATTATAAAAATCTGCACATTAGCTTAAAACCTGTTCACACCAGCATGCAAAAAAACCACAGTATAATGCATGGGGAGATTGCACAAATGCAAAAATACCAATGAAACAACCACTCACATACCCTCAATGCATGAGGGGGGTGGTTGCTGGTACTTAAATTGCATAAAAATAAGGCAATACAGAAGGGTGCCATACAGTGGCTTTTTTGCATGCTGGTGTGAACAGGTATTGAGCTAATGTGCAGTTTTTTTTTTATCATCTAATTGTTCCCCTAGCAGTGGGGTGTGTGAGCTAGTGCTCAGCAATTAGCTGCACCTGTTAATTTTTCCCAGGTAGCATATAGGCCAGAGATGTCTGCTACTGGGTTCAGTCTAGTCTAGCCATTGAGCTGTGAATAAGGCCCAAAAAATTGTTGAGTTTTTAAAATTTACAAACACCTAAGCTTTCCCAGCTAAACTAAATAAATACCTCTAAAACTTAACCTTTATTAAGTCTGTACTATCTAGTCTAATCAAACACCTTTAAAATAGCTAAACTGAGCTTGCAGTAATATTTTTGTTAATATATATGACTGTCATATCTGATTAGCTATCTAGTACTGCTGGCATTTGTGGTACATCAGTTATAAGCTCTGATTAGCTAACTAAAAAGATTTCAATCATGCCCCCACAACATGTTTCACCATGAACCTGGCGTCTTCAGGTGGTAAGGGCGAATGCCAAATAGGACACAAGAGTGAGTTTATAAATATTGTGATATATGAGTATAATATCATCCTGTCTTTTTCTCTTAGCAACCAAATTGACATTAATTCTGACAAAAGTAATTTGGTTCTTGTGATTTTACAGTGTATAACTGAATATAACGGCCCTCTGTATATGACCATTTAACCTTGTATAATAACTATTCAAAGACTTTTTACATTATTGCATTATCTACAATTATACGATGAAGGGAAAGGAAAAGCAGAGAAGGAAAGGAATTTGCCCCTATTATTAATAATATTATTATTATTATTATTATTATTATTATTATTTATTTTATAGCTCCCTTGGTTCCAGAGTACTGTACATTCGAGTTGCATACATAACATAGGCCAACCAAGTACAAAGGTGACAAATTAATAACTAACAACTGGTACAGAAGGAGAGAGGTCCATGCCCATGAGGGCTTACAATCTACAAGGAAGGTGGGAAGAGACAGAAGGTGAGGGGCAGACACCCTCTGAACAAGACAGGTTCATTATGTTGGGGGGCATGATTGAAATCTTTTTAGTTAGCTAGTCAGAGCTTAGACGTTCTAGTACAGTACCACAGACGCCAGTAGTACTAGGTAGCTAATCAGAAATAACAGTCATATATACTATCTGAAACAAAAGTATTGCTGCAGGCTCGGTCCAGCTATTTTAAAGGTGTTTCGTAACATTAATTAGTACGGAAATAATAAAGATTACGTTTTAGAGGAATTACTTAGGTATTTATTTAGTTTAGCTGGGAAAGCTTAGGTGTTTGCAAATTTAGCAAAGGAAATGTTACAATTTTCACCTACCAACTAAATTGGGACTACAAACTTTATTGATATTTATTAACATAGTCATAATACAATGCCTTGCGAAAGTATTCGGCCCCCTTGAACTTTTCAACCTTTTGCCACATTTCAGGCTTCAAACATAAAGAGATAAAATGTAAATTTTTTTGGGTGAAGAATCAACAACAAGTGGGACACAATTGTGAAGTGGAACGAAATTTATTGGATATTTTAAACTTTTGTAATAAATAAAAACCTGAAAAGTGGGGCGTGCAATATTATTCGGCCCCCTAAGTTAATACTTTGTAACGCCACCTTACAGCTGCAAATTGCTTGGGGTATGTCTCTATCAGTTTTGCACATCGAGAGACTGATATTCTTGCCCCTTCTTCCTTGGAAAACAGCTGGAGATCAGTGAGGTTGGATGGAGAGCGTTTGTGATCAGCAGTTTTCAGCTCTTTCCACAGATTCTCGATTGGGTTCAGGTCTGGACTTTGATTTGGCCATTCTAACACCTGGATATGATTATTTGTGAACCATTCCATTGTAGATTTTGCTTTATGTTTAGGATCATTGTCTTGTTGGAAGATAAATCTCAGTCCCAGTCTCAGGTCTTTTGCAGACTCCATTTTCTTCCAGAATGGTCCTGTAATTGGCTCCATCCATCTTCCCATAAATTTTAACGATCTTCCCTGTCCCTGCTGAAGAAAAGCAGGCCCAAACCATGATGCTGCCAAAACCATGTTTGCCAATGGGGATGGTGTGTTCAGGGTGATGAGCTGTGTTGCTTTTACGCCAAAAAAATATCTGTAATGGTAAGTGTTAGTGGATCTTATGGGCCACCACGAGAGATGGTAAAAGCCACGCCAGGAAGCAGAATCTAAGTAGATCCAGTTTTCACCAGAGCCCGCCGCAAAGCGGGATGGACTTGCTGCGGCGGAGTACTACCAGGTCGCTACCCCTGCAGGACACTGGGGGCGAGCGTGTGCCCGGCCAGTAACAGGAGTGCGCGCCCAGCCGGGAACAGGAGTGCGCCGAGGTAAGTTCCACACCAAGGACCGGGCTGCGGCGTCGGCCTCCCTATCTTCCTAGCCCGCAGAAACTTAGATTGGAGATTCCAGTCCAAGATGTTATCCTCCGGCTCCCACAACCTTTCCTCTGGCCCAAACCCCTTCCAGTCGACCAAAAAAATCGTCTCTCCCTAACCGTCTTCATGGCTAGAATCTCCTTGACTAAAAACACATTGGTGGAGTCAGCTATGGGTGACGGGGGAACCACTGATCATGAGAACCGATTAAGGATAACTGGTTTCAGGAGGGAGACGTGGAAGGAATTGGGGATGCGCATAGAAGGAGGGAGCCGGAGTTTGTAGGCCACAGGGTTGATACGTCTCAGGAATTTGAAGGGGACCAAAAACCGGGGTCCAAGCTTTTAGATGGAGATTTTCAAGCGGACATACCTGGCAGGAACTCCATGAAAGCGCTATACGTTTGATGCAGTTACTTTTGGAAGAAGAAAAAAAAAAATCATCTCTAGAAATTTCTACCAAAAAACTACAAGAAAGAATTGATCAAACCCTTAAATTTAAATCAGATCCCGACTTTAGTAGGAGAGAATTAATACTCCAAAATAAAATCAATAAGTATCAGGGAGCCTTGAAAAATAGGAAGCATAAGCAGTATATTAAAGACCTGCAGGAATTCAGGGAGAAAAAAGCCTATTCTTTCTTGTATGAGAGGAATAAAAAAGAGGATAATATAACTTCCTCAGACATTGATTCCTCAGATACTGATACACAGACATTGCATAAGTCAAGGAGGGGTAGACCAAGGGTAAAAAGGGAGATGGAATACATCTTCAAGAGGACGGTATGGGGCCTCATCCTCCTCTGGTTTATCTTTTTTAGAGGAACAACAAGGGATGTCTCTGAGAGATCGGAGACAAAAGAAGTAAATGATTGTCAAATAATTAATCTCTCTAATAGACCTCTCACAGACATGGAAATATCAGTGTTGGCTAAGGGTCTTAACTTTGTACCGTCAGTTAGGTTTAATGTCTTTGAGTGGGTTAAGGACTTACATTTATTTGTGAGACGTTTAAAGTGGCATAAGTTCTTTAAAAATCAGGACTCAGTAGAGGCCGGAATCTTGGGTATAGAGATGACTGATCTTTCCGATGCTAGGCTACTGGCAAGTTTATCTGAGGTAGAAAGAATTAAGACCAAAAAGTGTATGCATGCCCGCTCCTATGTCTAGTCCAGAGATAGATATGTTTTTGAAGCTGGTTAGCCAGGATTTGGAGAAACTAAGTACTGGCATACCGAGCCATAATCTATCTCAAAAACAATTACTTGCTTTGAAAAATGTAGAGGAAGATGACAGTATTATCTGTAAACCATCTGATAAGGGGGGCAATTTGGTAGTACTGGACCATTCTGGATACATGAATATGTGCAATAACATCTTGAATGATCAGACATGTTATGCTATACTTAGGAGTGACCTTACATCTAGATTTTGCCAGCAACTTGAGACAATTCTGATACATGCATTGGATAAGGGATTGATTTCGAGGAATGAGAGTCAATTCATGGTCCCAAAACATCCAGTGATACCATGTTTTTACGCCCTACCTAAGATACATAAAGGGATGTCCCCATTAAAGGGACGACCCCTTGTTTCTGCCGTGGACTCTCTGTCCCAGAATGTCAGCATATACATTGATAATATCTTAAAGGAGTTTGTATATGCCTTACCGTCATTTATAAAAGATACCCCTGATTAATTAAGGAGATTGGACGGCCTGACAGTTGAGACCAATACAAAATTGGCTTCCATTGATGTGGAAGCATTATATAGTAACATCCCCCACAAAGATGGCATTTGTGCAGTGAGACATTTTTTGGCCATGAGAGGAATACATCATAGGGAACATAGTGATTTTGTCATACAGTTACTTCAATTTGTCCTTGAACACAATTTCTTCATCTTTAATGGTAGAACCTTCCACCAGCTCAGGGGTACAGCAATGGGGAGCCCTTGTGCTCCCTCATACGCAAATTTATTCCTGGGCTGGTGGGAGGCTACCAGGGTGTTCATAGACAGTAACCTACCCCATACGGATAACATCTCGTTTTGGGGTAGGTACATAGACGATATCCTGATTTTGTGGAATGGGACTACTGAGGCTTTTAACATATTTGTGGAATCATTAAATACTAATGACATTGGTATGAAATTTACTTCAACTATTGATGATGCTTGTCTTCCTTTTTTGGATCTTTATATCATCAAGGATAAATCGGGTAACCTGCACACAAAAACCTTCCGTAAACCGACCGCAACCAATAGCCTTCTCCGGTGGGAAAGCTATCATCCCAGATCCCTTAAGAGGGGTATACCGAAAGGACAGTTCCTCCGTGTACGGAGAAATTGTTCGAGAAAGGGGGATTACCTATTCCAAGCAAAAGATCTAAAGGATAGGCTCCTGGATCGGGGCTACCCTGAGAGAATTATAGAGGAGGCTTTTGTGAATGCACTTGAATCTGATAGATCTGAATTACTTAACTGTAGAGATAGGTCTATAGGCCTATCAACAGATAAAACCATGCGGATCGTGACTAATTTTGATCAGGGACATGAACGGGCAAGGGAATGTATCAGTAAATATTGGGAAATCCTCAAGACGGATCCCGATCTAGCTGATGTTATAACTGATGCCCCCCAAATTACATTCAGGAAGGGTCGGTCATTACGGGATAGGCTAGTTCACAGTCTATATAAACCACCGAAAAGGCAAGGTACTTGGTTAGATCGGCAACCATTGGGTACTTTTAGGTGTGGGGACAATTGTGTGGCCTGTCCATATATAGATCAGTCTAAATCTTTTAATGATTTTAAAACAGGTCATGTATTTTTCAAGAGAGATTTTTCCAATTGTAAAAATTAAGGTGTCATCTATTTATGTGTCTGTAGCTGCCATTTAGGTTATGTAGGAAAGACTAAGAGGCAATTTAGAAGGAGGATAGGAGAACATTTAGGGGATATTAGACATAGGAGGGATACCCCTATAGCACGACATGTCTGTGAGTATCACAATAACGTTCCCACATGTCTTAAGTTCACTGTCATTGAGGTTGTAAAGAAACCACCTAGAGGCGGTGACTGTGATACCAGGATGTTGAAAAAAGAAACGGAATGGATTTTCCGATTACATACTATTGCTCCTCATGGCCTCAATGAGAATCTTCAATTTGGCTGTTTTCTATAAATATCAGCTTCCTACCCTATATATATCATGTTATAAACTCAACTTCATTATTTGATCCTTTTCTTGGATCTTGTGTCTATGTTAATCGGCCTTGAATATCATACCACTTTTTGGTATATTCTTATATCATCAGTGTCATAGTATGCGTGTATCTTTATTCTCTCCTTTAATATCATTTTTATGTATATAACCAGTTACCATCTGTCTTAGAACTGTAATTATATTATCTAACATCTCCATATGAAAGTCTGTAGTCCTTGAGGCTACAATGGCTTTGATAATTGATTATTGGAGCCTTTTATCACTGTATAAATATACTGGTATGCACCTTAGCCTATTTATATCTTTTGCACACTATTCAACTATGTGGTGTGTTTTTTGACGTACTTGGCGCGGTCTATTGTTTTTACTGCGCCTTATAGGTGCTTATTATCTTGGGCGCGGTGAGCGCGTGGCGCTTTAGCGTCGAGGAGTCTCTATCTTGCATGTCCGGGGTTTCGTTTTCTTCTGCCATTTTTGGCGCGGTGAACACATGGTGTTCGGCGTCTACGAATCCCGTTTGCGCATGCGTGGGGCTCGTTGTCATCCATGTATTCTTGTGATAGGTAAGCTAAACACCTGCATGATTCCTATTGGTTATAGCATATGGTTGGGAGGAGTTTTGAGTATATATAAAGAGCATACTTAGTCACTTTCTTTATGGCCTCATCATGCCATCAATGGACTATTGAGCTGTCTTCTTCTATCATCCCCTGATGAACCGAACACTGGGGAAACGCGTCGGGATTGCTATACTATTTGGTCTGTATACATATGGAACCGTATAGAGATATATATATACATATATACATTGTTTAAGATCATCTTTATGGGACCGTGAACATATATATATTTTTTAAGGGTGAGCCGTCGATAGGTGGGGTCGTCCTTTTCGGGACGGGTACTCTGCTTTGATGCTTTGATAGGGTTTGGACTTAGTATTGTATTATTATTATTTATCTGGTCCATATTCTCTTAGAATTTTCTATCTCCCATTCCTGGAAGTAAATTCTCAGATTTGTGAGCACATTATATAAGACCTGCAGAATCGTGAGTCTTTCTCTTACAATATAGTTGTTTGTTTACTTATCCAACTACTTTGTATTTTCAATATATGCTCCCCTTATCAAATTTTGGCTATATATACCTTGGTAGTTATTTTTTACTAATTGTTAACTACTTTAGGTCTGTGTTTAAGTATACAGTAATTCTATAGTTGGCTTGCTTTGAGGCCATTGAGATATCTGTTATCTTGGGTTTTTAATGTATATCTAATAAAGGTTATTATTTTAAGGGAATATTTTTTGCTCTTTCTGTGATACCTGGCAGACAGCCATATCCTATCATCCAGAGCAAAGGATTGAGGAGGTCTTCTTTTTTTGTCTGCTTGAGCTTTCATACAGGCAGATGCCTGAAGCAGAGATTGACGTGTCTCCTTCCATACGGCAGATAGGTCACGGACCAGACTTTCAAAGGAGGACTTCAAAGGAGGCAGAGGGCAGTGGAAGGGGTGGACGGGGATGCCGACCAAATACAATGAAGAAGGGGGCCGCCCCAGCAGAATCAGATTCCAAAGAATTACAGGAAAATTCTGCCCTGTTAATAGACTGGACCAATCATCTTGTCTAGCAGATACAAAGTGGCGGAGGTAGGTACCCAAGACCTGGTTCACTCTTTCCACTTGGCCGTTGGACTGCGGATGGTACGTGGAGGAGAAGACCAGTTCAACTTGTAGCAGCGAGCAAAGGCCCCGCCAGAACCGTGAGACAAATTGAACTCCCCGATCCGAAACAATATGTTGGGGAAGTCCATGCAGCCGGAAGATATGCTTAAAAAAGAGATTGGCGAGTCGCGGAGCAGAAGGCAGGCCAGGCAGGAGAACAAAGTGCGCCATTTTGGAGAAACGGTCAGTGACCACCCAGATATCCATATTACCGTCAGAGGGAGGTAGGTCGGTGATGAAGTCCATGGCAATGTGGCCCAAGGGACTGTTAGGAACCGGCAGAGGCTGCAGCAAACTTGCTGGTTTGAGGCGAGGAGATTTGTTGCAGGCACAGGTGGTACAGGACTCCACGAACTCCTTCACATCTTTAGCGATGTGAAGGAGGACCACCTGTAGAACCGAGACATCAAAGAACAAGACTTCCGCACCCCAGGGTGTCCTGCTACACAAGAGTAATGGCCCCATTTCAAAACCCTTAACAAGAGCACAGGATGCACAAACATCTAACCCAGAGGTTCACGTTGGAGGGTTATGGGAGCTGCGGATATCAGACATTCTCGGGGTATCATTTGCTGAGGGGTGGTTTCTTCTCCAATAACATCTGAAGCACGAGAAAGAGCATCGGCCTTGATGTTCTATTCAGCCGGTCGGAAGTGTATGACAAAATTGTAACAGGAGAAGAACAAAGATCACCTGGCTTGACGTGGATTGAGACGTTGTGCAGTCTGAAGGTAAAAAAGATTTTTTGTGGTCGGTAAAAATATTCACTGGATGTCGAGCACCCTCCAGGAGGTGGCGCCATTCCTCCAGGGCGAGCTTAACGGCCAGCAGTTTCCGATCCCCAATGGTGTAGTTCCTTTCCGCGGGCAAAAATGTTTTAGAGAAGTACCAACAGGTCCAGGTCTTGCCCTTGGGCCCCTTTTGAGTGAGGACGGCTCCAGCCCCCACGGAGAAGGCGTCGACTTCTAAAAAGAAAGGATTCTCGGTATCAGGCCAGGACAACACGGGTGCAGAGGCGAAGGCTGCTTTCAACTTGAAGAAGGCCTCTTCAGCAGCTGGTGGCCACACTTTCGGGTTGTCATGATTCTTGGTGAAAGCCACAATCGGTGCAACCAACGTTGAGAAATGAGGGATGAACTGCCTATAGTAGTTGGCAATTCCCAGGAAACGTTGTATGGCCCGGAGGCCAGCAGGTCGTGGCCACTGCAGAATGGCAGACGGTTTTGTGGGGTCCATTTGCAGACCTTTGTCTGAGATAATATACCCAAGAAACGGGAGGCTGGTTTGGTGGAATAGGCTTTTCTTCAGTTTGGCATAGAGATGGTTATCACGCAAACGTCTCAGAACCTGGCGCACACGCGAATAGTGGGCTTCCAGATTGGGTGAAAGAAACAGAATATAAATCTAAGTAGACGACAACGCAGGTATACAAGAGATCTCGGAAAATGTCATTGACAAACTCCTGGAACACCGCTGGAGAAGTGCCCATCCCGAGTATTGAAGGCCGTCTTGCTCTCGTCTCCTTTACGGATCCGAATGAGGTTATAAGCCCTCCGCAAATCTAATTTGGAAAAGATTTTAGCTCCCCGGAGACAATCAAAGAGCTCGGTAATCATTGGTAATGGATACCGGTTTTTAATGGTGATCTTGTTGAGACCGCGGTAGTCGAAGCACAGCCGCAGGGACCCATCCTTCTTCTCCGCAAAGAAGAAGTCGGCACCCGCTGGAGAAGTAGAATTGTGGATGAAGCCCTTCTGTAGGTTTTCCTTGATGTAGGCCAACATCGCCTGAGTCATCGCCTCGGGTACGGAGAGCGGGTAGACTCTACCCCGGGGGGACTAGTCCCGGGCAGTAGGTCCATAAGGCAGCTGCAGGGACGATGAGGAGGAAGAGTCTCCGATTGCTACTCAGAGAAGACGTCCTGGAAATCTTGATACTGTAACGGCAGGACTGGAAGAGGCTTGGGAGATGGCCGTGGAGGAATGGGGCACATCTGGCGAGGTGCCAACAGGCAGCGAGACTGACAGTCGTGATCCCAATGCAAAACTTCACCCGTCTTCCAATCGAGCATAGGGGCGTGACGCTGCAGCCATGAAAGCCCCAAGAGGACAGCTGAGGAAGAACGGGGTAGCACGAAGAATGCTATCTTCTCCTTGTGCAAAGCTCCCACTTATAGAGACAACGGTTCAGTCCAAAAGAGGATAGAGTCACTCAGTAGCTCGCCGCTAACGGACAAGATGACCAAGGGTTGGTCTAAGCGGACCACCGAGAGGCGATACTTGGCCACCCTGCCTACCCTGCACCCGATATCATATCTTATATCATGGACTTCCGTACTGGACATCAGGCAGCATCATTGTCCATTTGCGAGTTATTTTAAGGGACGTAAGTTTTTGCGCTTATATTTTTGCCATGTCTTTGTCTGTTCCCTGATGAACCCGATTCACCATTGCCGGGGGAAAAGCGTTGGAGCGTATATTAATGAATCTATATCCATTCATTATGTGTAATTCTAATTTAATTAATTTCGCCCCTTTTCATAGCATATATTATTGTGCTGATTTATCTTAGCATCCCTCTTATATTTATATATTTTTGTATCCCGTTTTGTGGTTTTTCTATATAGTTTTTTATCACTGGGTCGCACCTTTATTGTTTATGTTTTGTTGTCTTTCATTGTTGTTTTCCTTTTTCTGTAGTGTGGTTATTGTCCTTTAGGGATCTATTGTCATATGTTTTAGGTAGATGAGGGGTGTCTAGAGTTTGGTAGCATTAGGTTCGTGAGTGGGGTCGCCGTTCTTCAGGGCGGTTTCCCCACTTTTCCCTGGGTTCCATTGTACTTTGGGGTTTCTAGGGACTTTTTAGGTCCTTTTTATTAGCATATTTCAATAAAGGTTATATTTTAGCCTGAAGGCGTATTTTTTGATAAAGTGTTGTTTTTTTTTTTTCCATATTCTCATTTACGGCGGGCCTTAGCATCTTGGGTGTACTCGCCTTTTCCAAAAGAGCATTTGTGGGGTTTTTTCACCAAAGTAGCATCCATAAAATTCCCGGCTGATCCAGAATCCAGGAAGGCAGCCACTTGGAACGAGATTCCGGAATTGGTTGTGATCATAACCGGCAACATGAGCCATGGAGAGGGATTGCTCACACCTAGGGATGCCTCTCCCATGTTTCCCGGACATTGCGGACGGAGCGGACAACCCCTACGGAAATGTTCAGGGCCGCCGCAGTAGAGGCACAAGTTCTCCTCACGTCGTCGTGTAAGTTCTTGCATAGCTTCCTCCATGGCTGGCTGCGAAGGAGACAGTGGAGGCTGAGGGAACACCGGTGCAAGACGAGGTAGACGACGTGTCCGGACTGGTTCGCTTTCCTGACGGAGCTCCTCCCGTCTCTCCGAGAAACGGATGTCAATACGGGTAGCCAGATGGATGAGCTCATTTAGCGAAGACGGAGGGTCCCTGGTGGAGAGGGAATCCTTAATCTAGCTGGAGAGACCCTTCTTGAACGTGGCGCACAACGCTGCATCGTTCCAGGCTAACGACGCTAGCGTGCAGAATTGCACGGCGTAGTCTCCTACGGAGGAGCTCCCTTCCTGCAATTTCAACAAGGCTTTCTCGGCAGACGAGGCGCGGGCAGGCTCTTCGAGGACACTGCGGAACTCCTGCAGGAATGTGGCAAGATCAGCTGTTACCGGATCGCCTCGGCCCCACAGTGGAGTCACCCAGGTCAGGGTTTTATTGGAGAGGAGACTGACCACCTTGGACCTTTTAGATGGGAACTGACCGGCTATAAGTTCCACGTAGAGGGAGCATTGGGTGATGAAGCCCATTCAGGCCTTAGGGTCCCCATCAAACTTCGTCGGCATGGACAACCGGAGTTTAGGGCCAGAAGATATCCCCGGAACAGCTGCCATGGGAGGAGCCACAGCAGCCGGCTGCTGCTGCTGAGTGGCGAGGAGTTGCTGCATCAAAGTAGTCAGCTGGTTAAGCTGCTGAGCTTGCTGCACAATCTGCTTCGATTGCTGGGCCACGATGGTGGTGAGGTCAGCGATGCTCGGAAGAGGCACCTTGGCGGGATCCATGGCCGAATCGAACTGTAACGGTCAGTGGTAGTGGATCCTCTGGGCCACCACAAGTGATCGTAAAAGCCACGCCGGTTTTCACCAGAGCACGCCGCAACGCGGGATGGACCGGCTGCGGCGGAGTACTACCAGGTCGCTACCCCTGACGTGACTTGCTTGTGGTGGCGGCTGAGGTGCGGCGTGGTACAAAATCGTGAAGCAAGCTCATAGTCGGGGACAGGTAGGAAGGTCAGGACAGGCGGCAGAGGTTCATGGTTGAGGGACAGAGGCAAACGGTACGGTACACGGTATAGGCAAAGACATTTATGGAACGCTTGCACTCTAGGCACAGGGCACTATCGATTCGGCAGGGGTAATGGGAAAGGGCAGGACTTAAAAAGGATCAGCGCCTGATGAAAACCAATCATCGGTGCAATGTCCCTTTAAACTTGGCTGCAGTACCGCACACGCGCCCTTGGCGGGATCCATGGCCGATTTGAACTGTAACGGTCAGTGGTCGTGGATCCTCTGGGCCACCACAAGCGATGGTAAAAGCCACGCCAGGAAGCGGGATCTAAGTAGGTCCGGTTTTCACCAGAGCCCGCTGCAAAGCGGGATGGACTTGCTGCGGCGGAGTACTACCAGGTCGCTACCCCTGACGTGACTTGCTTGTGGTGGCAGCCGAGGTGCAGCGTGGTACAAAATCGTGAAGCAAGCTCGTAGTTGGGGACAGGCAGGAAGGTCAGGACAGGTGGCAATGGTTCGTGGTCGAGGGACGAGGCAAATGATACGATACACAGTATAGGCAAATACATTTATGGAACGCTTCCTATCTAGGCACAGGGCACTATCGATTCGGCTGGGGTAATGGGAAAGGGCAGGACTTAAATAGGATCAGCGCCTGATCAAAACAAATCATCGGCACGCTGTCCTTTTAAACTTGGCTACAGTACCGGCCGAGAACAGGAGCGCCCGGCTGAGAACAGGAGTGTGGCGAGCTAAGAGCCGCACTGAGCTGCAAGCGCGCCCTCAGCCCGAGGAAAAGGCTGCAGCGTCGCTCGCTGCAGAAGACGCCACAGGGATGAGGGTGCGCCCGCGGCCTGAAACGAGGGATGCGGGGACACCCGTAACAATATCGTTTTGCATTGTGGCCAAAAAGTTCTATTTTGAAAAGTTCAAGGGGGTCGAATACAAGGCACTGTATGTGTTAATGTACAAGACAGAGGAAATACAGCAAATTGTGGCAAATTTATTAAAATGCATTTGGCCAACTCACTTGCATGTTAGTTACACCTTAGTTACACTTAGTTACACCAGATAAGGGTTCATGATTTTAAGAATTTTCACTCACTTTTCATCTTGTCTTACCCAAGTATATTTTTCAAAACTGCCGAGTTAGGTACTGTGCAAAAAAGTGTCTAAACTACACAATAAATTTGGTACATGGCATGTCCTCATGTTATATAAAACAGAAAACGGCAAAGCACTATATTTTTGGCACAAGTTATTCAATACAAATGTCAGTGATTTATTTTCATGTGAGTAGATGCAGATGTAGTAGGTATAGCTGTAACATTGCTGTGACTCCCAATTACTCTCAGCAAACCCCACCAGAACTGAATGGACACCTGCAAATAACGTGCTGGGAAACGCAGGTGCTTCAGTCCATTTTCTAAAATATAACACAAAGAACAAAGGTGAAAGGTTATTTATAGAAAAAATATATAGGACTGACAAATCGAAGAGAAGAGATTGATGAGTTAAAAAGACTTACACACATGGACAAAATTGCTAGTATCCTTCTGTTAAAAAAAGAACAGCTCACTGAAATAACTTGAAACTGAGAAAAGTAATAATGCATTTAAATGTACTGGAAATCAATTAATGAAAATTAGACATTGCTTTTAAATTGTGGTTTAGCTGAAAAATTTAGAAAAAAATAATGAAATTTGCCTGGACATAATACACATAAACAATTGATGTAACTAGCATTAAGACTTCTGTACCTGTCCAGAGGTATTATAGCCCATTGCTCGTAAGCAAACTGCTCCAGCTATCTCAGATTTGAAGGGTGTCTTCTCCTGACTGCATATTTCAGCTCCTTCCACAGTAGTTCAATGGACTTTAGATCAGGGTTCATAGAAGCCACTTCAGAATAGTCCAATGCTTTGCTACCATTCCTGGATGTTTTTAGCTGTGTGTTTTAGGGCATTATAATGTTGGAACTGTGACTGTGACTGTGTACAAGCATCCCGACACTGGGCAGCACAATTCCCTTCAAAATGCCTTGATAGTTTTGAGATTTCATTGTGAACTGCAAAGGTTAAAAATACCAGATGCGAGTGGCTAGGACATGGCTGTGTGAGGACGCATCTTGCTGAGCTCCTCGTTCCCTGCAGCCTATATCAGCTCTTATTCAGTGAAAATATGGGGAAAGCGTACAAACGACAGAAGGCAAAGACCCTGCTACAGACTGGTGCTGCTCAGGGGGACATTGAAGCCTTCTTTCCCCCTGTGAAATCGGCTACCTCGCTCCCTGTTCTCTGCCCTGCGTCTCCTCAAGATGGCCGACGCCTCGTGGCAGCCCTAGGGGATCAGCGGGACTGATCCTCTACTCTGAGAGGAGCGCACTCCTCCCCGTCCTCCCTGCAACATCATGGGTCTCGGCGGCTGTTCCTGGACTCCGGCTTACCTGCAGAGATGTAGAGCTCCGGTCTGCAGCCCCGCTTGCCAGCGCCTGTCCTTGCCGGAGGAAGCTCTGCTTCATATACAGGAGCGACGCGCGGTGAGTCACAGCCTGCGGCTCCCGCACCCCGAGTGCCGGAGGCGCTGCCAGTACACCCAGCGGGGATTCCCCACAGACAGCTGCAGCTGAATGACGGGACCCAGGCGCCTCACTCTCCATCTGGAGCGCCCCAGTCCTCTCAGGCAGGCATGGAGGAGCCTCTCTCTAGCTCCTGTGGCCCATCTCCACCACCCTCTTGGCCCTCTCTGGACCATAAACCCCAGAGAGACCGCGCTGCTGCTGGAACCCCGTGCTCCTCAGGAACTGTTTCTATGCCCCATAAACAGACTCCCTCTGAGGCAGCTGCTATATTGCCCTGGGGGCAGGAAAGAGAGGATACGAGCCTTCTGGGAGCCCAGGGCCTTACACCCTGCACAACCCTGAAGCACTCACAGGGGTCTCCCCCTCCTGGTCATCTGGATCTTCCTGGGCAGCGTCTCCTATGCACAAACCATCCTCACCATCAGCTGCCAGCTTGGACTCTCCGCTAATGCAGGGCTCTGGGCCATGCCATATGTCCCCATGGGGGACTACTAGAGGCCGCTGCACTAACACCTTTCGCTGGCCCGCAGTTGACCACCAGCCCACAGGGGACCCCCCCAATCTTTGGAGCCTCCGAGCATCAACCTGGGCAGACCCACCTATCTTTTCCTATCACTGGAGCACAAGCACTCTCAGAAGAGAATAGGCCGGTGACCCTGGCGGATCTGAAACACCTGCTACAGCCGCTCCCATCGCGGGCAGATCTTTCCCTGATGGCGGAACAAATAGTCGACAAATGCAGACTGGAGATTGCCCACTTTCGTACGGAATTATCCTCTCTGTAGCCGGATTGGAACAAGTGCAGGTCCAGACTTCTTCCACCCTTTCTTCTGTCTCGGAAGTAGTGGCGCAGAGTTCAACTCAACTGTTCTCTCTACAGCAGCATCTGGATGATATAGAGAATCGAAGCAGGCGCAACAACCTAAGAATTAGGGGCCTTCCTGAATCTATCCCTAATGCTGACCTGTTTTCGGTCGTCGCTACAATATTCCATGACCTATTGGGCCGTCCACCCTCGGCTCACAGTGAAAGTGATAGAGCCCATAGGGCCCTTAGACAGCCTAACCCGATGACCCCAGGCCGCGTGACGTCATACGCCGTGTCCACTTCTTTGCTATGAAAGAGGACATTTTATTTGAATATCACAGTAACTACAGAGAAAATACAATAATGCCTATGGGTACAAATGAAAGGATAATTAAAAAATAACTTTTAATGATACTATTAAAAACAGAAAGTACTACCTACCATACACATACTAATACAGACGAAAACGCAGAATCCGCCCCGAAAAGGGCGACCCCGCACAGGAACCGCTACTACCTACTGTATGTGTATATACTAAAGATATGTGACTAACATAATAGTGATAAAACACCTAATAAAAGTGAATGTGCAAAACTATATAAACACAAAAAACAAGGACACAAAGAAATATTAAACATCTAGATATATGGCCACCAATTAACCATAAAAGAATTGCTTTTACCTCATAAAAACTGCAACTTTCACATAAATCTATCTCAAACGCATTTTCCCCCTAATTTTTTTGGGTTTCCATCAGTGGGAGATATAAATTTGCACAAAGAAGCAAATACCATGATGAGGCAAATAAATTAAGATGCAACTCACGGCCCTTGAAGATGGATTATCGCTGCAGCAGACAGATGGCCGATACAAAGAGTACAGACTCCCAACCTTAAGAGAAAGATAATTCCGCTGCAGCAAATATTATCACTGCAGCAGACAAATAGATGATACCATAGATACAAACTCCCAAAGTAGGGAGAAAAAGATAGAGCCGCTGCAGCAAGTACTGGTGGGGTAAGGTAGCCACAAAATATGGCGGCACCTGAGGGGAGTATAAATAAAACACAGATAATGAGTAAGAGTACTCACCTGGTGGGAGAACGCACATGGCGTCCAGAAGGCGAGGTGTACCTATAGCTCAAAGATAGTCAAGAAAGTTCACTACTTTCAAACGGAGGACGAAAGGTAGCGTGCGTGTGCATCGGCGTCGTTGCGCCGGCCACGTACAGACATACACAGGACTCCCGTGTATGCGCAAGTGGACAATATCAATAAAGATCCCAGGTTCAAAGGATGATGACGACGGCGCTCACACACGTCAGCGCCAACTAAGAATCCATGCATAGGTGTCGGACAAATGTCCGCGCATGCGCACGGGAAGGCCGCAACATCGAACGGCACCAGCCAGCTAGAAAGATTAGAATTGACACACCCCGTACATAGGAAATACCAAGACTGCGGTGTAGGGTATAGGGAGCACAGGATCATTGGGACGTCTGGTAACGCTACCAATCAAGTGAAAGGAATAATTTCCATATATTGGCCCTTACTTAAGCAAGACCCTGATCTAATTGAATTTCTTGATGATTATCCTCGCATTACATTCAGACGAGGCAAGAATGTGGGGGACCTCTTGGTTCGGAGCCACTATGTCCCCCCATCACCTTCCGACACGTGGCTCCGAAGTAAGATAACTGGTACATATCGTTGCGGTTCATGCAAAGCATGTAAATTTATCTGTGTTTCTAAATCCGTGACTAACTTGACCACAAATAAGATCTTTCACATGACTGGGTATGCTAACTGCAGGACCAGAGGGGTAATATACCAGGCCTCATGTGGTTGCCCTTTGATGTATGTGGGAAAAACAATCAGAGAATTAAGACGCAGGATCTTAGAACACTTGGGAGATATAAAACATCAACGTGATACCCCACTTGCCCGTCACATGAATAGTATGCATACCACTAATCCACAATCCATCAGTTTCTCTGTAGTGGAGATTGTATCACCTTCATTAAGAAAGGGTGACTTTGATCAAAAAATATTGCAGAGGGAGACCAATTGGATCTTTCGTCTGAAAACCCTTCACCCTCATGGCCTGAATGACTATCTATAAGGTGCCGCCATATTTTGTGGCTACCTTACCCCACCAGTACTTGCTGCAGCGGCTCTATCTTTTTCTCCCTACTTTGGGAATTTGTATCTATGGTATCATCTATTTGTCTGCTGCAGTGATAACATTTGCTGCAACGGAATTATCTCTCTCTTAAGGTTGGGAGTCTGTACTCTTTGTATCGTCCATCTGTCTGCTGCAGCGATAATCCATCTTCAAGGGCCGTGAGTTGCACCTTAATTTATTTGCCTCATCATGGTATTTGCTTCTTTGTGCAATTATTCTCCCTGATGAACCCAAAACTTAGGGGGAAACGCGTTGGAGATTTATTATTGCAGAGTAAAAGCAATTCTTTTATGGTTAATTGGTGGCCATGTATCTAGATGTTTAATATTTCTTTGTATCCTTGTTTTTTGTGTTTATATAGTTTTGCACATTCACTTTTATTAGGTGTTTTATCACTAATATAAGTTAGTCACATATCTTTAGTATATACACATACAGTAGGTAGTAGCGGTTCCTGTGCGGGGTCGCCCTTTTCGGGGCGGATTCTCCGTTTTCGTCTGTATTAGTATGTGTATGGTAGGTAGTACTTTCTGTTTTTAATAGTATCATTAAAAGTTATTTTTTAATTATCCTTTCATTTGTACCCATAGGCATTATTGTATTTTCTCTGTAGTTATTGTGATATTCGTATTGCTAATGCCGGGTTATAGCTATCTATAGGTTCTCCTACCTTAACCCTTAGGAGTATAGTAGTTTTTTTCTTTAGCAATTGTTATGCTTTTTCAGCTAAATAGTATTGCTCTTTTTCACATACAGAGGCTGTGGCCATATAGGGTTCTAAGACAGGCATTTTTTTGCTGTGGAATGGCTAGTGTTCTATCTGATTTATCTTATTGTGATAGGTGGTTATCTGATGCGGATG
This sequence comes from Phyllomedusa bahiana, assembly GCA_025379985.1. NCBI lineage: Eukaryota > Metazoa > Chordata > Amphibia > Anura > Hylidae > Phyllomedusa > Phyllomedusa bahiana. The sequence continues at coordinate 135,119 of JAODAL010003848.1, read as the reverse complement.
ACGTTTTTTCAGACAGGGAGTTCTCGGGGGTCAATCTTGGTACTTCGTCTCTGCAATTTACATTTAGGGATCTGACGATTAAATACAAAGCGTATATCAAGTCCTGGTGGGAACTAAGATCCCTTGAGAACTACTACAAACACAACATTGTACCCAAGGGACTTCGTATCCCTTTCACTCCTGCAACAAGATCTCGTAATCCAGAGTTAATGAAAAAATGGGAAGTTGAGGCAACTGCGTCCTCACTCCGGTTCATTAAACTATTAGCGGAAGAGGAACAGAACATCCTGAGCAAAGCTCTTGATTCTTTAAAAAATACTATTACAACTGCATTAAAACTAAAAGGGGAAACTGAATTTCAAAAATATGAATTAGAACTACAAAAACATATTGACAAATTTACCCTACAGTTAAAAGAGCGGAAACATAAACAATTCGTGAGGGATCTTACTGAATTTAGGGAAAATCGGGCCTACTCTAATTTATATCGGACACCTAAAGTAGTGGATACTGAACCATCATCATCTGACACTGAGTGTTCAGACGGTGAATCTAGGAAGAACAAGAGGACTATTAATAGATCCCCCTTCCGTACCCGTCATCAGTCATATGATTACACAGAATGGGTGCCGCAAAAAAGAAACCAAAAAAGGTCGACCAAACAATCTGGTGGACCATTATCTGTTCCATCCACATCTTCAATGCCCTCTTCCTCTGCTTCGGTACATACTCAGGTACCGGGGCCCAACGAGGTGACCACGGTACCTACCAACGGGGACAATATACCATCTTTTTTAGAAAAAATGCTCCTGATAAAGGAGTGATATCTGATGTGCATCCCAAAAATCAAATTGGGAATTTTCAAATTATCAATCTGTCTGATCATATTCTTACCCAATCCGAGATACAAATACTTCAGAAAGGATTATCTTTTGTGCCAAACACACCTTTCTCCGCGTTTAACTGGGTGAAGGATATTCATCTCTTTGCCAGAAATTTAAAGAGGAAAAAGTGTTTTAAATTGAACCATAGAAGACAATGTCTGGAATTGGGCATTGATCCCGCAGACTATCGGGACTTATGCACTCTTACGGACTTGTTGCAGGAGAATGTAAAAGATCAATCTAAGGGCCCCTTTACTAATCTTTGTCTTAAAAGTAAAAAAATGCCTCCACTTAATGACAATAACATTGATCTCTTTGTTAAGGTTGTCTGTGATGCGATCGAACAGCTGCAGAGGGACCCTCAGACTAGACCGACCCATTATAATCTTTCCAAAAATGAGTATCTCGCTCTTAAGAAATTGGAAAAAGACCAATCATTACTCATCAAACCATCTGATAAAGGTGGGAACATCGTGATTCAAAATCACAGTGACTATAAGCAGATGTGCCTATCCATATTAAATGATCCTTTGGGTTATGGAATTCTCAAAACAGATCCTTCAAATCGTTTTAAAAAAGAATTAGAAAATATCTTGAACAGAGCCCTAGAGTTGGAATTAATTGACAAAAACGAATTTTCATTTATGCCACCTGTGGCTCCGCAAATTGCCACTTTCTATGGTTTACCCAAAATACATAAAGGACTAAATCCAGTTAAATGCCGACCAATTGTGTCTGGCATTAATAATTTAATCCAAAATGTTAGCTCTTACATTGATTCTATCTTGTATCCGTTTGTCATCTCGTTGCCATCATTTATTAAGGATACAACAGACCTTCTTCGTAAATTGGAAGGGATGTCGGTTGATTCCAACACGTGGCTCTGTAGCATTGATGTTGAGGCCCTTTATAGCTCTATCCCTCATGAAGCCGGACTCCAGGCTGTACAATTTTTCCTGGATACCCGGAGTAACATCCTCCAGGCACACAATCAATTTGTGATAGAGTTATTACAGTTTGTTCTCACCCATAACTTCTTTCTGTTCAGTGGACGCTACTACCACCAGCTCAGGGGGACTGCTATGGGGAGCCCTTGTGCTCCCTCGTATGCAAATCTCTTCCTGGGCTGGTGGGAGAGCACTATAGTATTCTCTGAACTGTATGCTGAGATACAAGAAAGCATTTCATACTGGGGTCGTTACATTGACAACATCATCATTTTCTGGTCTGGATCTGAGTTGTCCTTCCATCAGTTTGTTAAGAGTCTCAATGTCAACTCCATAGGCCTGAAATGTACATTGGTTATCCACAAATTTGAACTAATTTTTCTTGATGTACTAATTCATAAAAATTCTGACGGTACATTGGAAACCACACTTTTTAGGAAACCTACGGCAGGCAATAGCCTTTTGAGGTGGGATAGTTTTCATCCTTTCCCCCTCCGCCGGCGAATCCCCAAAGGCCAGTACATTCGGGCACAACGAAATTATTCATCTATAAGGTCTTTTAATCTGGAAGCAGATACACTACAAGAGAGATTTAGAGAACGGGGTTATCCCTCACAGATTCTTTCACAGGCCTACCAGCATGCACGGAAGGCTGACCGTATGTATTTACTGTACCAACAGACACAAAAAGAATCTGATGAAGAGAATAAGCTCAGGATCATTGGGACGTTTGATAACGCTATCAAGTGAAAGGAATAATTTGTGATACCCCACTTGCCCGTCACATGAATAGTATGCATACCGCTAATCCACAATCCATCAGTTTCTCTGTAGTGGAGATTGCATCACCTTCATTAAGAAAGGGTGACTTTGATCAAAAAATATTGCAGAGGGAGACCAATTGGATCTTTCATCTGAAAACCCTTCACCCTCATGGCCTGAATGACTATCTTTCTTTTGTATCGTTTATTCAATAATGTTTTGCCTCTATATGTGTGCATCTTTTGTTTATTTCCTATCTATTTGAAGTATCACTATATCTTATTTATTTGTGATTTATGCTCTACTCACCATTCTCATATTTTTGCCATTAGTGGGGGTTATATATATATATATATATATATATGTATCTTTCCCTGGTGTTTTACTTTAATCTAATCGATATGAAGTATGTTAATCACATGCTATTTGTTTCATAAGGTGCTCCCTATACCCTACACCGCAGTCTTGGTATTTCCTATGTACGTGGTGTGTCAATTCTAATCTTTCTAGCTGGCTGGTTGCATTTGATTTTGCGGCCTTCCCGTGCGCATGTGCGGACATTTGTTCACTTGCGCATACACGGGAGTCCTGTGTATGTCTATACGTGGCCAGCGCAACGACGCCGATGCGCACGCACGCACGCTACCTTTCGTCCTCCTTTTGAAAGTAGTGAACTTTATTGACTATCTTTGTTCTATAGGTACACCTCGCCTTCTGGACGCAATGTGCGTTCTCCCACCAGGTGAGTTCCCTTACTCATTATCAGTGTTTTATTTATACTCCCCTCAGGTGCCGCCATATTTTGTGGCTACCTTACCCCACCAGTACTTGCTGCAGCGGCTCTATCTTTTTCTCCCTACTTTGGGAGTTTGTATCTATGGTATCATCTATTTGTCTGCTGCAGTGATAATATTTGCTGCAGCGGAATTATCTTTCTCTTAAGGTTGGGAGTCTGTACTCTTTGTATCGTCCATCTGTCTGCTGCAGCGATAATCCATCTTCAAGGGCCGTGAGTTGCACCTTAATTTATTTGCCTCATCATGGTATTTGCTTCTTTGTGCAATTATTCTCCCTGATGAACCCATAACTTAGGGGAAAATGCGTTGAAGATTTATTATTGCAGAGTAAAAGCAATTCTTTTATGGTTAATTGGTGGCCATATATCTAGATGTTTAATATTTCTTTGTGTCCTTGTTTTTTGTGTTTATATAGTTTTGCACATTCACTTTTATTAGGTGTTTTATCACTAATATAAGTTAGTCACATATCTTTAGTATATACACATACAGTAGGTAGTAGCGGTTCCTGTGCGGGGTCGCCCTTTTCGGGGCGGATTCTCCGTTTTCGTCTGTATTAGTATGTGTATGGTAGGTAGTACTTTCTGTTTTTAATAGTATCATTAAAAGTTATTTTTTAATTATCCTTTCATTTGTATCCATAGGCATTATTGCATTTTCTCTGTAGTTACTGTGATATTCGTATTGCTAATGCCGGGTTATAGCTATCTATAGGTTCTCCTACCTTAACCCTTAGGAGTATAGTAGTTTTGTTCTTTAACATTTTATTTGAAGCCAGACGACGTAAGTCACTGACATTTCAAGGCTCTCCCATCCGGATTATGCAAGATCTGTCCAGGCTTACCCTAGCCCAGCGAGCATCCCTTAAACCACTTCTGGACATGTTGCGGGACAAGAACATTCCATTCTACTGGGGGTACCCCTTTGCGCTACGTATCCGGATGGACAAACAGGTCCTCACAATCTGCTCAGCGGCGGATATTCCACCGGTTCTGCAGTCCTTGGGTATCCACGACCTATACCTCCCGGACTGGCCCACGCTATCATCACTTGCTTCTGGACCCGCCCCACAGAAAAGACATCTTCAGCTGATCTCCGTTCCTCCGGCCTCTGCAGGATCCGGAGGCCGTCGAGACGGGAGGCAGCGACCTGTGGGCTCCTCGAGCCAGGGCCGGCGAGGTCCCCCCTCTGCGCAACCCCTCTAATCAGCGGTCCTGAGATTCGTTAAGTGACTCCTCCCTTGCCGTCTGCTGGGGAGGTCTTGGGAGCCTCTGATGGGTGATTTCTTGTGTTGAGTTTCAGTGGCCCCTGATGTGCTGGTGACGTACATATCCAATGTTCCTCCCTCTTGGCTCACTGTATTAGTCGAGTACTGTGAGGGGTTTTCCTGTCCTGTTTATATTTCCCCTTATAAAGGCGATAGTTTAGCTGGTTATTCTCCCTTTTTATATCTCAATGCAGGTAGCGAGGGGCTCCCTCTCTACTGTTATGTACTGCCACATTCCCCCAGTAGGCGGGACTCCTGCTTTGAGTACTCTCAATTTTGCAGGGTGTTAGTTCCTTGGTTCTTGTTTTCTGTTAAGTAACCGCAAAGGACCTCGGTTCCTGCTACTTGGTGTGTCTGTGTGATACGTGTTTGTCGGTGTGTTGGGTGGGTGTGTGTGAGGTGTTTTTCTTCTTCTTTCTTTTTTCTTCTCCTTTTTCCGCTTCCCCTCCCTCTATTTGTCTACACACGTACAGTTACAACTTGGTAGGAGGCTTGACCCGGTCTCGCGTTACCTATTACCATGCCTCAACCATCTCCAACAGCGATGGATGTACGCATTGCCTCATTCAACGCCAAAGGGTTGAACACCCCAGAAGACAGAGCGCAGATCCTCCACCACTTCCACCGGGCCAGAGCGCAGATTGTGTGCCTCCAAGAAACACATTTCAAGGTAGGACACGCCCCTGTTATTAAAAATAAGTATTATACTTCCTGGTATTTTGCCAACTTTTCTGAGTCCAGATCTAGGGGAGTCGCCATAGCAATTCATCGCTCCCTGGCCCACCAGGTTATTAGCTGCACTGTCGACCCGGGAGCGCGTTACTTGATTTTAGTCCTTTCTATCGGTGGGCAAACGTTTACTATTATCAATGCTTACGCCCCAAATATGGGCCAGGCCGATTTTCTTGTCACATTGGTAGACACCGCTCTCCCCTTGGTTCAGGGGACTGTACTGCTATGTGGGGACCTTAACATTACCCTAGATCCCACTTTGGACAACTCTTCTGGGAAATCGTCTTTGTCCTACTCGACTATCAAGAGGGTGAAAAGGGCCTTCCTGTTACTCCAACTTTGTGATTCCTGGAGACTGCTGCACCCCACGGATAGGGATTACTCCTTCTTTTCTCCTCCTCATGGTTCGTATAGTCGTCTGGACTATATTATGATCCAGCACTCTGCCTTGCCCTTATTGAGGTCCACCTCCATTGGCAATATCATATGGTCCGACCATGCTCCCGTATTCTGTACTGTTCAGCTTCCGGCTCTACGAGAAAAGATCTGGAGCTGGAGACTGAATGAGTCCCTTCTCCTAGACGCTTATTGTGTGGCGGAGATTGAGCGGACCATCTCTCAATTTACATCTTGCCATGAACAGGACCCTACCCCTGCGCCCACCCAATGGGAAGCGCTTAAGTGTGTCTTACGGGGGGTTCTGATCAAGCACGGTTCTAGGCTTAAAAAGGATAGATCGGCCAACCTTAAGAAAGCTCTTGCCAAGGTTTCTACCCTAGAAATGGTGCATAAAAGTGCCCTCTCCCCCACCATTCTACGTGAGTTACTGGACGCACGTCTGGAGGTGAAACGCCTTCTGGAGGCATCATGGGGTCGACTCATACAGGTCTGCCGTAGTAGATTCTACGAGTATGGCAATAAAAGTGGACGGATGCTTGCCAGGGCGGTTCGCGCCCAGATGGTGCAGTCCTACATCCCCTCGATTAAAACTGTCACAAACTCTGTGGTCCACCATACAGATGAGATTGCCCATTCTTTTCACGATTTTTACTCTAAATTGTATAATCTACCTCCTCCCTCCCTCCCACACCAGCCGGGGGTTTACCCTCACCCTTCCCTGTTATCTAGAATACCAGCCGAGATGATAGACAGATTGGAGGAACCCTTCTCCTTGCTGGAGCTAAAGTCTGTCATTAGGGACCTTCCTGGAGGTAAGAGCCCAGGGCCGGATGGGTTCACAGCTCAGTTTTTTAAGACCTTCCCGGAACCACTCTGCCCCTTACTTCTGGAAGCTTTTAATTCTGTCTCGATAGACTCCTTTCCCTCCTCAAGCCATGCTAGCGCATGTTGCTGTCATTCCTAAGCCTGGAAAGGATCCCCAGTCCTGTGGAAGCTATCGCCCCATTTCTCTGTTAAATGTTGATCTCAAGATATATGCAAAAATGATCGCTAACAGACTCAATCCGCTCCTGAACTCCATTATCCATCCGGATCAGGTGGGCTTTGTCCCGGGCAGAGAGGCGCGCGATAACACGCTCAAAACCCTCGACATCATTCATTATGCTCGTACGCATAAAATGCCTTTACTGGTTCTATCCCTGGATGCAGAGAAGGCCTTCCATCGTATTTCGTGGCCTTCCCTCCACCAAACCCTTACCCAGATTGGGCTGGGTCCTACCTTTCTTTCTAAGATAGCAGCTTTCTATCGCGCGCCCTCCGCCCGTATCAAGGTCAATAGTACCTTATCTGACCCTCTTCCCATTTCTAATGGGATGAGACAGGGTTGTCCCGTGTCCCCCTTGTTGTATGTTTTAGTTATGGAGAATCTGATGGCGACCATTAGAGCCAACCCTGATATTTCAGGAATTACGATTGGGACAAGGGAGTACAAATGTGCAGCCTTCGCAGATGACCTCTTGGTATATGTCTCCAACCCACACATTTCCCTTCCGTCCCTGATGGCCGACGTTAGACGCTTCGGAGCCTGGTCTAATTTTAAAATTAATTTCTCGAAATCAGAGGCATTGGGCAGGACCAAGCTTCATTTCAATCAATTTTCTCTTTCGAATGGCCGGAAACTGGAATTTCTTATCTGGGGATACATATATCGGAGGACCTCTCAAAACTCTTTTCTAACAATTTCCTCCCCCTCCTCGCCAGAATCAAAAAAGATTTAGCCAACTGGAATAAAAAGGAGTTATCTTGGTTTGGCAGAATAAGCCTGCTCAAGATGACTATCCTTCCAAAATTCTTGTACCTCTTCCAAACGCTCCCCATACATATTCCAGCTACGTTTTGGGGAAAGGTGCGACAGTGTTTTAGCTCTTTTGTCTGGTCCACCCGGAGGGCGAGGGTTGCGTATGATACGCTTATCAGACCCAAAGATTCTGGAGGCACTGGCCTACCGGATTGCAAATTGTATTATCTGGCCTCGGCCTATGCACGTTTTTTAGCGCTGGTCTCAGACCGGGATAACAAATTATGGGTGGGACTGGCGGAGGATCTTAGTTCGTCGGCGGTGGCGGCTCTCCCCTGGATCTGGACTCCCGCCCTTCAAAATGAGTATTCCGCTTCTTTCTGTATCAGGCACACATTAGCTGTCCTTTACTCATACAGGAGTTCCTATAACCTCATAGACCGAGGGGGCCCATGCCTGCCAATCACCGACAATCCTGACTTTCCCCCGGGGGTTTCGTCAAATGCTTTTCTGGGTGGCACGAAACAATCCCCCTTGCGTTTATGCACAGTCTCCTCGAGGGGACAATTAAAGACGCTGGGTGAGATTCTTGACGGGAAGGCGACCGTTAGTCGTGCTCCCTTTCAATTCTTACAACTCTCAAATTTTTTTCATAAAATGAGGAATCGCGTTGATTTGTCCAGACCCCTTACAGTTTTTGAGAAGGCAGTAGTTTCTCCCACAAGCTCGAGACACTCCCTGTCTTTCATGTACAAGCTATTAATATCCATTCACTCCACACAACTTTCTCCTTATTGCCAGCGCTGGGAAAGGGAATTGGGTCTCTCTTTCACTACCGAACAATGGGAGCGCTGTTTTCAGCTAACCCACAGGGCAATGATTGCCTCCAAACATCAGGAGACCTGTTTTAAAATCCTATCGCGCTGGTACAGGGTTCCTTCTGTCCTGCACAAAATGTTCCCATCAGTTCCGGATATTTGCTGGAGGTGTTTACGCCACTCTACTTTACTCATTACAGAACTCGGCGGATGCCAGTGTTCTAGTTTCTGTGGTCTACTCTGATATTGGCGTTCTACCTCCTTTTATTTCTCAATGTTATTGGAACCTTGAGTTCTTACTACCTTTATGCTGTACATGTATACATATAGCATTTGCACAAAGTTTGGAACACGGGTCAAGTCTTGTTACGTATAAAAGCCTCCCTTTTTTGAAAGACAGGAGCAATGGACATTCCCCACCGGGGGAGCAACCTCCCACTCCTCTTCGATGCCTCGCTGTCTGACGGGAGGATGTGTTTTTTTTTTTTGAGGTTCTCTTGTTTTCTCCCTGCCCTGTGGAATCTCCATTGTTGTGGATCCTCCTTCTGGTATAAGAATTGGGAAATCTAATTGCCTTGTTCTTTAGACTCATATTGAAGTTTTTCCTTGTTAAAACCTATGGCTTGTGTACTACATAATTTATTGTTGACTGATTACTTGTGATGTTTTGATGTGTTCTACCACTTATATTTTTCACCTTGATTGACATGTGAGCTGCTTAAATGTTTATTTTTTTCTAAATAAAAGCCTTTTGAATATGAAAAAAAAAAAAAAACAGATGCAGCAAAGCCACCCCAAAACATAATCCAGCCTCCTAGAGTGGCCTTCATTTACTATCACTGTCTAAAAGCTAGACACAGTAAATTTAGACAGGCAGTCTAAAATTGTACCAGATTATCACAGTGGTTCATGCTGATTGATAAACTAGTGCAGCTTTAGGCTATGTTCACATGATTTATTGCAGTGCACGCTGCAATACGCCGGGTGTTTTAAAAGTATGCGCTGGCCAGTGCATACTTCTAGTACTTCTAAATCACTCTGGCACAGCCCTTATTCACTTTTATTTTCCCCTGCGAGTAAGCGCCGGGAAGAAGTGATATGTCACTTCTTTTTCCCGGCTCGTGATATGCGTTGGGGAAAATGGCAGGTAATCATAACTCTTAATGAAAGCTATGAAGTACCATAGTTGCAGGGTGTAATTCGGGCATATTGCAGCATAATTAGGCACCAAGTTACGCCCCACATGTGAACATACCCCTAGACTTGTTTGGATCATTTTTTTTGGCTTTTAAGAAGTCTATTAAACCCTTCTAGGTGTTTCATTAAAATTAAAGGAAAGAGGTGGTGATATTTAAAAATGTCACTTATTTTTACAGATTTTTTAAATTTTTATCCATTATGCACTTTAACAGATGTTATAAAGATAAAGCAACTCAATACTGATTTCCCTGATTCTGCCGTTCTTAGAGATATCCCATGCCTTTAACCCCTTAACGACCTTGGACGTATGCATACATCCAGGTGGTTTGGGGGTTAATGCACCTGGACGTATGCATAAGTCCTGGCGATCGTGCGGGCTTGCGGGCGAGCCGCGCACGATCGCGACATTGGACCAGCGGTAAATTACCGCTGGCCGCATGCCGTATCATGCCGGAGTGAGCCGCAGGTGATTGACGCTTCATTATCGCAACCTGTCATGGCTGCAATAATGAAGACGCAGGCAGGAGGAGTGAACAGTGCGGCAGCGATCTACAGTCAGATGCCCTCGGGAAGTGAAAGTCACTTCCCGAGGTCGTCTATGACGTCACGATGCCCACAATGCATTGTGGGCATCGTGACTGACAGTTGTCATGGCGACCAGTACACAGTAGTAAATACTGTGTACTGGCCTGCCTTCTAACAGCAATCTTCAGAATATCTGATGATTGCTGTTAGAAATCCCGTATGGGGAAAAGTAAAGAAAGTGTAAAAAAAGTTAAAAAAAAGATTTAAAAAAGTGAAAAAAGTAAAACAGAAACACAAAAAATAAAATAAAAACCCGTACATCGCCCTTTTCCCCTTTACAAACGCCAATCGCCCCCCAAAAAGATCAAAAAATAAATAAAGTACCCATATTTGGTATCGCCGTGTGCGTAATGACCTGCCCTATAAATCTGTCATGTTAATTAACTTGTACAGTGAACGCTGTAAAAAAAACCAAAAAAAACAATCACAGAATTATGATTTTTGTTCATCCTGCAGCACATAAAATGGAATAAAAAGCGATCAAAAACTCTTATAAACGCCAAAGTTGTAACAATTAAAATGTCTATTCATCCTGCAAAAAAAAAGTCTTTACACAGCTCTGTGTACGGAAAAATTAAAAAGTTATGGCTCTCAGAAAATAGTGATGCATAAATATTCTTTTACACACTAAAAACACTTTTTTTTTTTAAAAGTGTTTCAACATAAAAAAACTAAATAAACAGGATATCGCCGTAATCGTATCGACCCAAAGAGTAAAGCTAACTTATCACGGATACTGTATGGTGAGCGCTGTTAAAAATAAAAATAAAAAACACTACTAGGAGCAGTATTTTCTTCACCCAGCCTTCCAAAAAATGGATTTAAAAGGGATCAAAAAGCCTTTTCCCCCCAAAAAAATTATACTAATAAAAACATCAACTGATCCCACAAAAAACAAGCCCCTACACAGCTCCGTAAACAGAAAACATTTTAAAGTTATGGCTCTCAGACTATGGCGATGCAAAAATGTGTTTTCCTGGTTGAATAAAAGTGTTTTTATTGTATAAAAGCAGTAAAACAAATTATAAAAAAAATTATACAAATTGGGTATCGCTGTAATCGTAATGACCTGTTGAGTAAAGCAACCATGTCATATGTACTGTACAGTGACCGCTATAAAAAACAAAAATAACAAACATTACCATTATTGCTGTATTTTGTTCAAAACATCACACAAAAACCTTAATATAAACTAAACTTCGCGTCATATGCAACTCATAATGGTACCAATAAAAACGTCAACTCATCCTGCAAAAAACAAGCCCATACACAGCTCTGCACACAGCAAATTAAAAAAGTTATGGCTGCCAGAATAGGACAACATAAAAACGCAATTTTTTTATAGACATATTTCTATTGTGTAAAAGTAAGAAAACAGAAAAAAACTATATAAAATCTATATCATCTTAATTGTACCGACCCCCCTAGTAAAGTTCTCTTGTCATTTACACTGCACGGCGAATGCTGTAAAATTGAAACCCAAAAAACAATGACCAAACTGCGTTTTTACCCCACATTTTCATGGCCCGATGCTAAAAAAAAATATGGAACACCTGTGCACCCAAAATGCACAATAAACCCCTAGATGAGATCCCTGAGGGGTGTTGAATCCAAAATGGGGCGACTTCTGGAAGGTTTCACCTGTTCTTATACTTTGAGGGCTTTTCAAATGCCACATGGCCCCACCAAAATCTGCGTTCCAAAAGCCAAATAGCACTCCCTCTCTTGTACGCCCTCCCATGCGCCCAAACAGCAGTTTACACCCACATGTACGGTATTGCCGAACTTGGAAGAAATTGCTTGACAAAGTTTTGGGTTTCTTTTTTCCAGGATTCCTTGTAAATATGAAACATTTTAAGCTAAAATTGCAGATTATTGGAAAAAAAAATTTTTTTACATTTTCACAGCCTAATGCTAAAAAAAAATTTGTGAATCACCTGTGCGGTCTATATACTCACTGCACCCCTGGATATAGTCCTTAAGGGGTGTAGTTTCCAATATGTGGTCTTTTTAGGAGTGTATTAAGTTTTAGCACCTTAGGGTGTCCTGAAACCTGAAATGGCGCCTAAATAAAATCGTATTGAAAATGAGACCCCAGTGTCCAGTAGGTGCTCCTCCTATTCTGGGGCTTATGGGTGAGCCAAATAATGCACTAGGGCCACATATGGGATATCTCTAAAAACGGCAGAATCTGGGGAATTGGTATTAAGTTGCACTTACCTTGTCACATTTACCGTATTTCAGTGAATAATGGATAAATATTGAAAATCTGCAAAAATAGTGAAATTTTGAAATTTCACCCCCACTTTGCTTTAATTTCTGTGAAATACCTAAAGGGTTATCAAACTTACTAAACAATGTTGTAAATACGTTAAGGGGTCTAGTTTCTTAGATGCCATCATTTATGGGGGTACCTAACATGCAGGCCCCTCAAAGCCCCGCCAGAACTGGACTGGTCCCTAAAAAAATGTATATTGCAAATTTTCTTGAAAATGTGAGAAATTACTACTAAGTTTCTAAGCCCTCTAATGTCGTAAAAAAAAAAAAAGACATTTAAAAATGGCTGCCAACCTATAGTGGACATATGGTAGATACTAGTTATAACCTATTTTGTGGTGAATAATTATCTGTCTTGCACGCAGAAATTTTGGAACTTTCAAAATCACAAATTTTTCAAAATTTTTATGAAATTTTGATATTTATCACAAACGAACAAGGATTGTATGGATAAAAGTTTCTTACTAACTTAAAGCACAATGTGTCATGAGAAAACAATCTCTGAATCACATGGATAGGTAAAAGTGCCAAAAACTTATTCTCACATAAAGTGAAACATGTCAGATTTCAAAAATAGGGCTGTGTCAGAGAGGCCAAAACTGGCTGGGTCCTTAAGGGGTTAATGTGCCATTTGAATCAACCACAAGCCTCAGAATATGAGGTGCACCTACTGGATTTAGGGGTTTCATTTTCATTAGGACTTGCTTTAATTTTCAGGTTTTTAATTATTTAATTATTTTAGGTTTGTGGACATCCTAAAGTCCTAAAACTTAATAAACATCCCTAAAAACACCCCATTTGGGAAATTACACCGCCTAAGGAATATATCAAAGCTTATATTGAGTTTATTGACCCCTCAGGTGTTTCACAAATTTTTTTAGCATTAGGCTGTGAAAATGAAAAAAAAATGTTCCAAAAATATGCAGTTTAAGCTAAAAATGTTTAATTTTCACAAGTAATTCTATAAAAAAGCACCACAACATTTAATACACAAATTCTTCCAAGCTCGGCAATACTGCTGTTTGGGAATAGCAGGGCCTACAAGGGAGGGAGCACTATTTGGCATTTGGAGCACAGATCTTGTTTGGTGCCCTGTCGCATTTACTGAGGCCCCAAAGTACCAGAGCAAGTGAAACCTTCCAAAAGTTACCTTAATTTTGGATTCAACACCCATCAGGAAAATCATCTAGGGGTGTATTGTGCATTTTGGGCCCACAGGTGTTACATAATTTTTTTAGCATTGGGGGGGGGAGTAATTCCACCAATGTCTTTTGGACTTAATTTTTAAAGTGCTTGCCATGCGGTATAAATGACACGATACATTTACTATGTGCATAGGGTACAATTACAACAACATTAATTTTATATATTTTTATATTTTTTTACTTTTACACAATTAAAATGCATTTGTAAAAAAAATAGAATTTTTATATCGTCAAAGTATGACTGCCATAACTTTTTTATTTTTCTGTATACAGGGCTATATAACATTTATTGTGAGGGTTAAATAACATCACAGATTTACAGACTAGGTTGTTACGCATGCAGCGATACAAAATATGCATACTTTATTTTCGATCTTTTTGTGGGTAATTGGCATTTGTAAAGGGACATGGGCAGTGTACGTGTTTTCATTTTATTTTTTTGCACGTGTTTTACTTTTTTTTTTTACTTGTCTCCATAGGGGACTTAAATCAGTAATCTGTAGATTACTAATACAAAGCATAGCAGTAAATAGCTGTACTGCTATGTATTGTTAACTGTCAATCACTCTGCTCTGAGGGTACAGCCGGGTATAGTGATGTCATAGGCAATCTGGAAGCCTTTGTTAGGCTTCTTTGTTGCTAGGACAGGCATCGACACCCTGCGATCATGCCGCAGGGTAGCCGATGCAGACAGAGGGAGCTTCTTCCCATGATTGACTGTGGCATTTAAGTGGTTAACTGGCTGCAACCAAACTGAGCTCTGGTCATGGCCAAAAGAGCATGGAGCCAGGTGTAAAATACTGCTTGCATTGATAATGCTTTGGGCTATGCTTGCATTCATTTGCGGGAACACCTTCCTGCACAAGATTTATGGGAAGGTCCAGTGAAGGGAAGGGGTTTACACAGTTTTTTTGTATGCTTCATTTTTGGGTCTGTGAACATATAGCTGATGTGACTTGCTAAAAGGCTCCAGTTTTGTCTCATCTGTCCAAAGGACATTCTCTGAGAAGCTTTTTGGCTTGTCAATATGCATTTTGGCAAGCTCCAATCTATTTATGGTTTTCTTTTAACAGTGGTTTCTTCCTCAGTTGTCTTCCATTAAGTCTACTTTGGCAAAGACAGCGACGGATGGTGCAATCTCACACTGAAGTATCTTAAGCTTTGATTTCACCTCTAGTTTCTTTGGAAGTTTTGTTGCCATTTGTATTTTCCGTCTCCTCAGTTTGTCATAAATTTTCCTTCTGCATCGATGCTTAGGGTAGTTGTCTACAGTCCCATAGACCTTTACTTCCCTTATCAGTTTTGACTTCTATCAAAGAGCCTCATTTTTCAAATCTGACGTGTCACTTTATGAGAAAATAAAATTGTAATGCATTTACCTATTCATGTAAAAATGGGAATGTTTTCTCATGATACATGGTGCTTTAAGTTAGTAATACATATTGGTCCATACAATTCTTGTTTAGTTGTAAGAAAAAATCAAACTTTGTGAAAATTTTGAAAAAAAAATGCCATTTTAATACTTTAAAAAATTATGTGTGTAAGACAGAAAGTTATACCACACAAAATAGTTTATAACTAGCATCTACTATATGTATACTTTATGTTGGAATCATTTTTAAATGGCTTTTTAATTTTTTTACAGCAATATGGGGCTTAAAAATTATTAGCAATTTTTCACATTTTCAAGAACATTTGTAATAGAGATATTTTTAGGAAACAGACCAGTTTTGATATGGCTTTTTGAGGGAATATTTGTTAGACACACCCATAAATTACTCCATCTACAAGACTGCACCCTTAAAGTATTCAAAACAGAATTTAGGAAGCTTTTTAACCCTCTAGGTGGAATTACAGCAAAATTTCACTTTTTTTGCCGATTTTCAATTTTTATCCATTACTGGAACACAGTATATGATACTAGGCAAATGCAACTAAAATTGATTCCCCTGATTCTGCCATTTTTAGAGATATCCCTCTTGTTGCCCTAAAGCGCTATTTGACTCAGCCACAAGCCTCACAATAGGAGAAGCTGTATTTTGGGGAATCATGTTTAGTACGATATTTTTAGGCACCATTACAGGTTTGTGGACACCATAAGATGCTAAAACTTAATAAATAACCTTAAAAAGACCTCATTTTTCCAACAACACCTCTTAAGAAATATATGAAGAGATGTAGTGAGTATACTGACCCCAAAAAAGTGTTTCACATATTTTTTTAGCATTTGGCTGTGAATATGAAAAATTCAATATTTTCCAATAATTTGTAGTGTTGGCTAAAAATGTTTCATTTTCACAAGGAATCCTGGAAAAAAAGCACACCAAAATTTGTTATGCAAAGTTCAGCAATACAGTATATGTGCTATAAACTGCTGTTCGGGCACATGGCAGGGCATACAAAGAAGGGAGCACTATTTGACATCTGGAATACAGATTTTTGTGGGTGCCATGTCGCATTTGCAAAGCCCATAAAGGACCAGTACAGGTGTACTACATTTACACAACAAAAATTATTTAGTAAAAAATTGGAATTTTATGTCATATTCTGACAGCCTTAATTGTTTAACAATTTACTAAAAAAAAACTATAACAAGGAAACAATATAAAATGACATCTTACACTAATTGTGAAATGCATCATGCGGTTTATGCCATATTCTGTTCAATGTGTAATAAATTATATACAACCTCAATTCCAAAAAAGTTGGGACACTAAACAAATTGTGAATCAAAACTGAATGGAATGATGTGGAGGTGCCAACATCTAATATTATATTCAGAAAAGAACACAAATCACAGATCAAAAGTTTAAACTGAGAGAATGTATAATTTTAAGTGAAAAATATGTGGTTTCAAAATTATATGGCGTCAACAAATCCCAAAAAAGTTGGGACCATGCCGTTTTTACCACTGTGTGGCATCCCCTCTTCTTCTTACAACAGTCAACAGATGTCTGGGGACAGAGGAGACTAGTTTCTCAAGTTTAGAAATAGGAATGCTCTCCCATTCATGTCTAATACAGGCCTCTAACTGTTCAATCGTCTTTGGCCTACTTTGTCACACCTTCCTCTTTATGATGCGCCAAATGTTCTCTATAGTTGAATGAACTGGACTGCAGGCTGGCCATTTCAGTACCCTGATCCTTCTCCTACGTAGCCATGATGTTGTGATTGCTGCAGAATGTGGTCTGGCATTATCTTGTTGAAAAATGCAGGGTCTTCCCTGAAAGAGATGACGTCTAGATGGGAGCATATGTTGTTCTAGAACCTGAACATAGATAGCTCTCTGCATTAATGGTGCCTTTCCAGACATGCAAGCTGCCAATGCCAAAAGCACTCATGCAACCCCATACCATCAGTGATGCAGGGTTCTGAACGGAGCGTTGATAACAACTTGGGTTGTCCTTGTCCTCTCTGGTCCGGATGACATGGCGTCCCACTGTCCCATAAAGAACTTCAAATCGTGACTCATCTGACCACAGAACAGTTTTCCATTTTGCCACACTCCATTTTAAATGACCCCTGGGCCAGTGCAAACGGCTGAGCTTGTGGAGCTTGCTTAGAAATGGCTTCCTCTTTGCACTGCAGAGTTTCAGCTGGCAGCGGCGGATGACCCGGTGGATTGTGTTCACTGACAATGCTTTCTGGAAGTATTCCTGAGCCCATTCTGTTATTTCCTTGACAGTGGCATTCCTGTTTGAGGTGCAGTGACGTTTAAGGGCCCGGAGATCACTAGCATCCAGTAGAGTTTTACGGCCTTGACCTTACGCACAGCGATTGTTCCAGATTCTCTGAATCTTTTAATGATGTTATGTATGGTTGATGATGATAACTTTAAAGTCTTTGCTATTTTACGCTGGGTAACACCATCCTGGTATTGCTGCACTATCTTTCTGCGCAAAAATGGTGGAATTGGTGATCCTCTTACCATCTTGGCTTCAGAGAGACACTGACACTCTGAGTAGCTCCTTTTATACCCAAACATGTTGTCAATTCAACTAATTTGTGTTGATTGGTCTATCAGCTGTTCGTTATATGCTCAATGTCATTTTTCCAGCCACTTATTGCTAATTGTCCCAACTTTTTTGCCATTTGTAGACACTGTGAAATTTTGATTTAACATATTTTTCCTTAAAATTTTGATCTGTCATCTATGTTCTATTCTGAATAAAATATTAAATGTTGGCACCTCCACATCACTGCATTCAGTTTTTATTCACAATTTGTTTAGTGTCCCAATTTTTTGGGAATTGAGGTTGTATAAGCAGCACTTCTGTCTAATCCTTGCTGGAGCTATGTGCTCTTGTTGCCTTAGTGAAAGTGTTTCTCGTGTGTTAGCCTCTACTATTTTCCTTACCACCTGCCTTCGTCCCTTGATTATGCTTAGCCTTCCTCCTGCTTCCTCCTCGATTGCTTACACCACCACTTGCAGTGGTTCAGTGGATCTGCTATCCACAGCCGTTACAGTTAGATCTGGCAATAGATCCCGACACGGTACCCCTTTTAAGTATTCGGGATATCACGAAGGTTGTTGATCAGCAGTCACAACAGATCACCCAGCAGGTGCAACAAGTTAACCAGTTGACCACCATGATGCACCAGCTCCTTGCAGTCCAGCAACTACCATCACCACCTGCTGCTGCTTCTTCATCTACAGTTCCTGTGGCATCTGTTCTAGGCTACACCTCTCTTTGCACACCAAGTATGATGGGAAACCTAAGGCCGGTTGGGGCTTCATCATGCACTGCACCATGCATGTGGAACTCATGGTTAACCAATTTCCCACTGCACGCTCCAAGGTGGTATTTGTGGTCAGTCTCCACACCGGCGAAGATCTGACATGGGCTACCCCCTCTGTGAAAGGAACGATCCAGTGACTGCTAACCTCTCTGCTTTCCTGGACGAATTTCACAGCTAGACCTATGCCAAGGGGATTCCACAGTCAGGCATTATGCCATAGAGTTTTGTACTCTTGCCTCCAAACTGTCGTGGAATAACCAAGCCCTTGTCACTACGTTCTGGAAGGCCCTCGTGGGAAAAATAAAAGACAAGCTGGTCGGTCGAGACCTCCCATCATCTTGAGTGACCTCATCCGTCTTGCCACACACATTGCATTCGTTTCACTGAAAGAGAGAGGGCTCCACCAAGAATGTGCACCAGTCTGACCATGCTGCCTTTCCAGTATTGCTTCGGTGTTCCAAAGGCCTCCACTGCTTCCGCCATTGGCTTCTCAGGAAGAACCTACATAAGAACGGTCCCATTGACAACAGCAAAATCTTTGCCTCTACTGTGCTAGTCCTAAACACTACTGTATGGACTGTTCTTTGCATCCAGAAAACTTTCACACCTAGGTTACATGCAAGAAAAATCCCTAGGTGTGAATACTTCCTCTCCACGGTTTTCCATGCTGTTTCAACTAAGCACCTAGCCGTATTCCAAGCCTCCGCCTTAGTGGATTCCAGATCAGCCCAAAATTTCATTGACGCTTCTCTGTCCTCCAGGCATCGCCTCCATAAATAGCGAAAGTCTGAGTGACTCCACCCTGTTCCATACCGAACCTGCGAGTCTTCAAGTGGCAGCGTTGCATAGGCAGAAGATTGCATTCTATGTCCTTCCCCATCCCTCCTCTACAGTTCTTTTGGGACTTCTATGACTACAGCGTCATGGTGCAAGGCACAATTGGAAACCGGGCAAAGTCACTCATTGGGGACACGGATGCCACTCCCACTGTCTTATGGCACCCCACCCTGTGCGCACCAATTCTCCGCTGACATCCTCCAAGCCTTTTCCGGGGCTGCCCACTCCACATCAGGAATTTGCGGATTTATTTCTGAAAAGCAGACGGAGACCCTTTCTCCTCATTGGACTTATGATTGCCCTATAGAGACCTTCTGCAAGGTATTAGCTCTCCACAGGGCAAGGTCTATCCGTTGTCAGTGCCAGAGACTCAGGCCATGTCAGCCTATTAAAGAGATTTATACTAAGAGGGGAGAGAGATTTTTGGACCGCACATCCTCACAACATATGTTGATATACTGCTTATCAGCAAAATGTTTACAAAAATGAACAGGAGGTTCTTAGTATACTTTTTGATCAAAACATATATTAAAGAGAACCTTCAAAAAGGTTTAATCCGCAACTCTTCATCTCCAGCTGGTACTGTGTTTTTTTTTGTGGAGAAAAAAGATGCTTCACTCCGTCTCTGCATAGACTACATCGGGGCTCAACAAAATCACCGTGAAAAACTGATATTGAGTATTACTAGTCTCTGAGCTATTCGACCGGCTACAGAGAGCCAAGGTTTTTACGAAATTAGACTTGTGGGCAGCCTATAACCTCATCCGAATCCATGAGGGTGATGAATGGAAGACTGCATTCAATATCCAGGATGGTCACCTTGAGTACCTAGTGATGCCCTTTTGCCTATGTTATGCTCATGCCGTCTTCCAAGAATTCATTAATGAGATTTTCAGAGATCTCTTGTATCTGTACGTCATGTATCTGGACAATGTCTTGGTTTTCTTGGACAATCTAGAATCTAGATTCCAAGACGTTTGTGATGCAAACAGCTCTTTGCCAAGGTGGGGAAATGCATCTTCGAATGGTCTTCCCTGCCTTTTCTCAGTTACATTTTCTAGGTTCAGATTGATTCTGCCAAACTGTCGGCTGTCCTGCAATGACTTCGACCAGTCAGTCTTCGGGCCATACAGCGCTTCCTGGGTTTTGTCAATTTCTACCGAAAATTTATTCTGCACTTCTCTACCATGGTGGCACCCATTGTGATGCTTACTGAGAAGAACAGGAATCCCAAATGTTGGTCGTCTGAAGCAGAGGAAGCCTTCTCCTGTCTGAACTCTGTGTTTGCCTCCGCACAGTTATGTGTGGTGCACTATCCTGGATTACAGCCTATTAGTGACTCCCATACTATCAAATCAGGCAGGCTGCCCGGCGTTCTAGTGCCTGGACTAGATTTTTGATCTGCATCTATAGCAGTAAGTATGGAATTCTTTGTGATTTCGAGTAAATAATATACCATATTTATGTACATTGTCCCCATAATAAATAAGTATCTCTATGACTACCGCAACAGAGAAATTTAAACAAAAAAGTTTTGGCTCTTGAAATGTAGCAATGAAAGAAAAACTAAAACAGCACTGTCAAAAATCACTGCATCTGATAAAAAAACAGAATTAGTCTTCTAGTTTAGGGCTCAGACAATTGTGCTCCTGGTTATACTAATGCTTGGCAACATGAACTGGGCACCGCTTTATCAATTCAAGATTAGCAAAAAGATTTCTTGTTCACCCATAAACTACCAGTTGCCTTTAAAGCAGAAGAGGAAAATAATCAGATTTAACCAGATAGAAACAATGTCCTCCTCTCTGAATTGTTTGTCCCTTACTGTCCCTGAGAGTTATTGTGGAAGTAAAACTGGCTGTAGGCGTCACATATGGTGGAGTTGCAATAAGGTTAAGCCTTTTGAGAAGAAAGTTTTCTTAACATATTATAAGATCTCTGGTCGGAGGTTAGACACTACTCCACAAATAGCCCTCCTGTGAATTCTACTGGGCTTCATTGGCTTGCAGGAAGAAGGGCTACTACACAACTGTTAACAGCTGTTCACTGTGTTATTCTCAAACACTGATATACTACGCAATCACCTATATTGATGGAGTAAAAAATGGGAGTTTTATCTTTGTTTTATGGAAGAGCTCTCTGCCATAGCCTCTAGATACAGTGAGTAATTTCCTAAGGTTTGGCAACATGGGATAAATTCCACCTATTGTGCCTCATCTGCCCTACCGCATTTTTTCTTTCCTTATTCTATTTTTTTCTGCTGAATTTTTTCCCTAACTTCTCTACTCTTTATTTCTTCTTTTTCTTTTCTGACAACATTTATCTATATCCTTGACCTTTGGTTTACTGGGTTCTGAACTTAGTCTGTGTAATGATGCTGGTGGACTCCAAACAATAACAAAGCAAACAGGGAAGTACACCAGCAGTCACAAGAAATAACAATATGGAGTGTGTATCAATTAAAGAAGAAAGATTCAATGTTAGATGATGCAGCAAACAGACAGAGAGTGAATGACAACAGGTGCACAGTTGGTGGGAAGTCATATGCTGGTTCACTCCAGAAATGAGAGAGTAAACTGACACTAAGGGCCACATGTATGAAAATTGTTTAGGTCTAAAACTCACTTTTTTGCCCATAGTAACCTATGGAAAAAAGTGAGTTTTAAACCTGAAGAGTTTTCATACATGTGGCCCTAACTTTTGGTTATTTTGTTCGCCTTCCGGGCATCAACTTTCACTGGGTACATCTGTTCTTATATTAATTGATGTATAAGGAACTGGTTGTATATCTCTTGTACTTATGAAGTGTATATCTTTTTGGATACAAACTTATTCTACTTTGAGTTGTTACTTTACTGTGTGTTGCATACCCCTTAAACTTTTCCTATTTTTTTAATTTTACAGCCACAATCTTAAATGTATTTTATTGATATGGTATGTGATTGGGCAACACAAAGTAGGAACCGTACGTTGTGAATTATAAAGAAAATGATACTTGCTTTAAAAATTTTTGCAAATTAAAAAACTGAAAAGTATGGTGTGTATATGTATTTATCCATCTGAACGCTGATATCCCTAAACAATCCAGTGTGACTAACTGTTGTTAAAAGTTATCTAATTAGTAAATAGAGTACAACTGTATGTAATTTATTCTCAATATAACTGCAGCTGTTTTGTAAAGACTTCATAGGCTTCTTAGAGAACATTGGTAAACAAACAGCATCATGAAAACCAAGGAACACACCAGACAGCTAAAGGATAAAGTTGTGGCAAAATGTATAACAGGGTTAGGTTTTTAAAAAATATCAAAAGTCCTACCTACCATGACATGGCTCTCCACCTAAATTGACAGCCCAGACAAAAAAAGCACTAATTAGATAAGCAGCCAAAAGGACCGTGTTCATTCTGGAGTAGCTGCTGAGATTCATACCTCAGGTGGGAGAATCTGTCCACCGGACAACTCTTAGTTATGTACTCCACAAATCTGGCCTTTATGGAAGAGTGGCAAGAAGAAAACCCTGTTTGAAAGCAAGCTCGAAAGTTCTGGTCAGATAAGACCTAAATGCCAAATGGTATGGTGTGATGTGTGGAGGAAATCCAACACTGCACATAACCTTGAACACATCATCACTGCTGTGAAGCATGGTGGTTGTAGCATCATACTGTATAGAGGCTTTGTTTCAGCAATGTTTGGGAAGTTGGTCAGAGTTGATGGGATAATGGATTGAGCGAAATACAGGGCAATCCTAGAGAAACACCTGATAGAGGCTGCAAAAGACAATGATTCACGTCCCAGCAGGACAACAACCCTAAATATACAGCCAAAGCTACAATGCAATGGTCTACATCAAAGCATATTCATGTGTTAAAATGGCCCAGTCACAATCCAGACTGAAATACCATTAAGACTCTGTGGCAGGAATTGCTGTTCACAAACTTTCTCCAACCAATCTGACTGAGCTAGAGCTATTTTGCAAAGATAAATGGGCAAAATTTCATCTTTTATATGTGCAAAACTGGTGGAGACATAATCCAACAGACTGCAGCCATCAATGCAGTTAAAGGTGGTCCTACAAAGTATTCATGGGGGCTGAATTCATATGAGTTCCATAGATTTCTGTTTTTTTAATTTGCAGCAATTTGGAAAAGCACCTAATATTTTCTTTATACTTCACAAATACATACTACTTTGTGTTTCTCTATCACTTAAAATATCAATAAAAATGTTTGTGGCTGTAACATTTAAAAAATGAGGACTTTTTTGCGTGGATGATGAGCCCACTTATCATGTTTCAGTGCCTGTTTGTATATATCTACCCTTTTCTTGGTACATTTTTTAGTGTTTTTTTAACCTTTTTGGATCAGCTTTTTCATGATAACAATAAAGGTACACATTTTAGCTCACTATTTTGGTACACAATCCTTCTGTATTTGTGTGGCCTTTTAAATACTTTTAACGAGGCTTTAGCTCGTGGCTAGGGGATTGTTCAACTTTCTGTACTGTTTCGTTGACCCTAACTGTCCCTAAATCTTACACTAAACCTCAACCTACTGCTGTCTCTAACAATTCTATCCCTAAAATTGACCCTGAAAGTGTCCATCAAAATGTCTCTGACCTAAAACTGACCCTAAGAAAGCAGGTCCACAACCCAGAGACTCTCTTATTGTATTCTCTGCAACTACACTGCCAAAATCATCTGAGCTTTATAGAGTCCAAAACAAAACAGTCACCAGCTCACCTGAAAGGAATAGATTGCATAGCATGTTGGTGCACAGAGAAAACGGGGAGGCACCAGTCATGACCACTGCAGCACTGATGCACTATCAGCCCAACCACCCGTCCCCATACCCCGTCCCCATACCCCCCCCCCCCGCTCCCCATACCTACCCTTCCCTGCTGTGACCCCTTGAAATGAACACACTTGATACTGCTTGGATTAAAATGGCCACAGCAGCCGTTTTATTTAACAAAATACAACATAAATAAATTGTCATATAAAAATATAACATAAACTCTCCAATATATATATATACATATATATGTAACACCATCACAACCCCACATGCCACTATATATACATATATACATATATATATGAACATAAATATAAATATATCTTCAACTACTAAATTTAAACGTGAACTCAGTTAACACCACAACAAGCTGGGGCAGAGGTTCTTTGAACCAACCAACAAAAGACCTGGTGACCAAATCCCCGATCTGTCAACATCCCCCAACACCCTGCCGAGCCGTTCCAGCAGAGCGAACACCACCGGACGCCGAGAATCTCTTGCCCCTTGGCCTCGCCTATAACCCCGAAGAGCCCGGGACACGACGAAATCCTTAGTCAAATCCCGCAACCGCCGCTTCCTAAACCCAAACGCTAGCCCCAATATAAATCTCGAGACCCTAGACACTGACCACCCGAGCCCCCGAACATGCCCCAACCAACACAGCAGAGCCCCGATGTCGTCCTCTTCAGATACTACATCCAACCACTGCACCCAGGCCGCCTCATAAACAGCCCAGGTCCCACCTGACAAGGATGCCCGAATCAGCTGGTCTGCGTCCCGAAGGCCACGGTCCATAGATGACTGGGGCATTCTTCCCCGTATTCTGCCGCCGACGGAGCCAAGGTCCGGAACCGTTCCCACTGCAACCGAGAAAGAGAGTCAGCGACCGCGTTCTGGACCCCTGGTACATGTTTCGCCCTCACCCACGAATTGAGCTCCAGACACCTCAAAACCAACAATCGCAAGAAACGCACCACTGGCGGCGAAGAGGCTGTCAAGCTGTTAATTGCCAGGACCACACCCAACTTATCACAAAAGAAGCGAACCTTCCGATCCCAAAAAGTATCACCCCACAGTTCTAAAGCCACCACGATAGGAAAAAGTTCCAGGAACGCCAAATTCCTAAAAACCGGAAGAACCCACCACCGCACCCCACAAATGGCCCCAAAGCCCGTGCTACCTGCCGCATGTGTGAAGATGTCAATCTCCTGGTTAGACAATTCCCCGTGCAGAATAATCGAACGCCATTATATGTATCCAAAAAGCTGGCCCATACTCTCAAATCCTCCCTGTGCTCACAAGTCAAACGCACGAAATGCTGCGGTTTTGTCACGTCTGAAGTCGCACTGGCCAACCACCGACAAAACACCCGCCCCATCAGCATAATCCTGCACGCAAAATTGAGCTTCCCCAACAAAGACTGCAGCTCTCTGAGGGGAATCTTGCGCAAACCAACAACCCGGCAAACCTCCAGACGTAGGGCTTCCAACTTATCCGCCGGTAACCTGCACTCCATCCTTTCGGAATCAATGCATATTCCCAAGAAATTCAGACAGGTACTCGGACCCTCCGTCTTCTCCGGTGCCAACGGGACACCGAACCGATCAGTCACCCAACTCAACAACAATAGCAAGGACCCACACACTGGAGACCCCGCCGGCCCCACACAGAAGAAATCATCCAAATAATGAATGATAGAACTCAACCCCGAAACGTCCCGAACCACCCATTCTAAAAATGTGCTAAAAGCCTCAAAATAGGCGCACAATAGCGAGCAGCACATTGGCAAGCAACGATCCATTAAGAACTTCCCGTCCAAAAAGCACCCCAACAATTTCTAACTCTCTTCGTGCACTGGCAAAAGTCGAAAAGCCGACTCAATATCTGCCTTGGCCATTAGTGCAGCGCCCCCGGGGAAAAGCCGAACGGGGGAAAAAACCCCTTATCAAAGGAAGTTAAACCACGGAACACAGCTCCAGTGCTAAAAAACATCACCAAGGGGCCCTTTGGGAAAGGCAAAGGGGTGAATAGCCGAATTTTTTCCTGGCCCTTTCTTCGAACCCACCCCCCAAAGGGAGACACCCCGGGCCCAGGAAAAGGCAAACTTCAAAGAACCGCCATTCTCCCAAGCGCCACTTCTTTGCCAACTTTCCCCCCCACTGGGGGGTTTGTTCCAAAGGGCCACCTTATTTTTTAAACAAAAAAGGTACCGAGGAGCAGGAGGGGGGGTTACAACCCCTAAACCAAACCCCGGGGCGGAAACGGGCCGCTGTACCCCTTCCGGAAAGGGGGCTAAAAAGGTTCCATCTCGCCCATTTCCCCACCCGGGTCCCCCCCTTTGACCCCCGCCCCGGGCCCCTTTTTCCCCGGGCCCTTCTTGAAACAACGGGGTGACCGGGGGCGGTGTGCGCAAAGGAGCACACGGTTTAAATAGACACCCGGGCCCCAAACCCCTTTTTTAAAATTGTCCCCCCCCTTTAAAACAGCCAAAAAACCCCCCCCCCCCTCTTTTGACCTGGGGGCTGCGACCCTCCACCGCACCCCCGCCTCCCTCCCTTTCCAACGACCCCCCCCCCCAAGAAAGGGCTGGGCCGAACTTCGTGGGGGCCATAACTTTCAACCAGAGCCAATATCCTTAGGTCCCCCCGATTAAAGGACAACCGCTTCCTCTGACAAACTTTCTCTACCCAAACCACCCCTTTTCCCCAACCCCCCACACCTCCCCAATCGCATCCATGTAAAAAAGAGGCCCGAACAATTCCGGTCCCTTTTCACCATGACACTCCAAGTATCGCAAACGCCTCAACCATTGCAAAATCTGCGGAATGAGTCCCACCGACGCTTTTTCCTCCCCTCTTTCTTGCTCCGCTTTTTTACCCTTATCCAATTAAACTTTTCTAAGGGCACAGGGGAAGATTCCCACATCCCTCGTCCTCCAAATCTTTTTCCCTCACCTCTGGTTTCAGATGCGCCCCATGGGCTTGAAGAAAACATATACCTCCCCCTTGCCCTGTCATCCAACCCACACTTCCTGCAGATTTTTTTCCTCGCACTGACACCGTCACACCCCAACCCCCTCCCAAAGGGGGCCCCCGGGGGCTGCGACCCCCCATCCCAAAGCACAAAGGGGGGGGGCACTGGCGAAAGGGGTAGGTGCCACCCAAGCATCCCCGGCGACCCCCCACCGACCCCCCTCCACAACCTCAAAACCCCCAAATAAATCCCCAACCCGCCGCAAAAAACCCCATCTCTACGGGCACCCTCCCCCCCTTCATGTCCCCCGACCCCTGACTAACGTGGGTAACCACTACCCCCTTGTGACAAAAAAATAGGTGAAACGTAATGACAGAGACATAACCACCGGGCTGCGGGGGGCTTTGGACCCCCACCGCTAAAAAAAACCAAACCGGTTGCTGTCCCGCAGAACTCGCCGCGTAAAAACGATCCCGCCCCGGGTCAAGGCCATCAACACCCAATAAGGGAGGCCGCCCGGCGCAGGCGCGGAATGGGGGCAGGCACCTGCCACGTCCTACCGGGGAACCGAATCTTCTTCGGCTACCGGGGGCCGACCGAATGTCGCCCGTCATTTCTCATGCTGCGCCCTGCAGACCCAGGGGAAGTCTCCAACCGCCGTCCTCCTTCTCGCCGCCTGGTGGCCCCCCCGACCGGCACCTCGCCAGGTAAGGCCACCGCTAACACCGACCGAAGTGACGATGTAGGAGCAGCGGCTGATCGAGCCCTGGACTGAGGCCCAGACCCACCGCTCTCCGCAGGGCCCGCCGGCCTACTTGGATGCCTCCCAGGCCGAGCAGGCCGACTCCCAGATTGGAGCCTGCCCGCCCAACCTGAAAGGTCCCCAGAAGGGCTCCACTGGCGACGGCGAGCCCTGGGGGTGTAATCCAGGTTCAGCCGCTGCGGGGGTTGAGCCCGGCGCCTGCGGCCAACGCCGCTACCCCCAGACAGTGCGGGCGTCCCTGCACCCCTGCGGCCACTCACCCTGCCCCCGGGGAGAGCGGCCGGATCCTCGGACACACTGCTGGCACCACTGCCACCACCGGATCCCCGGCTCCACTGCTCCCAGGGGCACATCTGAGCGCCGCAGCCGGATCCCCGGCCCCACTAAGCGGACCCCGCACCGCCTCCTCTAACCATGCGGCCCCTTGGGATGCCGCCATGCGTCGCAAAAGCTCTAACTGCGCTTCTGCCATTCTGGACAGGAGCGCGCAGCACGGGCGTCATTCACTGATGCCTCGCGCCGCAAACTGACTAACGGGCGGAAGGGGAGGTACTAATACTTCCTTCACCTCCGCTCCGCCTCCCCTTCCGGCTGCACGTCCACAGCGGCTTAGCCGCTCCCAGCACGCCGGGTCATGGCGCGCCTCACCTAGGGGGCGTGGCTCGGTCCGTCGCGCTGCTGGAAAGACAATGCAATAAAGACCGTAAAAAACGGAAAATGTCAAGCATCAAAATTGTTAAAATAGTGCCAAAATATTTATTAGAAATCCATTAAAAATACAAGCACAGCACGACAAGCTGACGTGTTTTGGTTGTATGTTAACCCTTACTCATAGCATAAGAGACATGCATATTAGAGCACTACATGCTTGTTGTGCTAGGCATATATTTTTGAATGGATTTCTAATAAATATTTTTGCACTATTTTAACAATTTTGGTGCTGGACATTTTCCCTATTTTACGGACCTTATTGCATGAGCTAGAAGAGACTAGAAGTAGGTGAAGAGCCAGGTCCAGTGGCGTAACTACCGGGGTTGCAGGGGTAGCAGTTGCTACGGGGCCCCTGCCTTAGGGGGCCCCGGGGCAGCTGCTACCCGGGTCCGCTACCCCGGTAATGCCGCTCCTGGGCCCGCCGGCAGTGAACTTAACATTCACTGCGGCGGGCGGGGAGCTGCGGGGCCCGCCGCATAAATCCCTCGAACGCCCGGGCCCCCTGTCCCGAGCGTTCAGAGGCAGCGGGTGCTCGGAGTAGCAGGACGGAGCGCCGATCGCTCCGCTCTTGCTACTTCCCCCTGCCGGCGCTCTGTGGTCACGTGGGCGCGTCGGTTGACGTCACATCACCGCGCCGCCCGCGCTGAGCCGAGAGGCTGCAGGGAGAGCAGCAGTGCGGAGCGAGCGGCACATTGGGGGAGCGTGGAACGAGGTAAGTAAGAGATTTCTTATTTTACCTCCCCCATATGCCTGCCATACCCCCCATATCCTGCCAACCCCCCATATGCCTGCCTATAGCCCCATAGCCTGCCTATAGCCCCCCATAGCCTGTTTAACCCCTCATATGCCGCCTAAGCCCCAATGCCTACCTAAGCCCCCCATATGCCACCTATCCCCCCCTGCCTACCAACCCCCCCCTATACCTACCTATACCCCCATAGCCTCCTTACCCCCCATATACCACCTTTTCCCCCCCAAATGCCTCCTATACCCCCCATATCCTGCCAAACCCCCCCATATGCCTACCTTAGCCCCCCCATATCCTCCTATAACCCCCCATATGCCTCCCTATACCCCCCAACCCGCCTAAAAACCCCCCATATGCCTGCCTATAGCCCCCATATCCGGCCTATACCCCCATAGCCGCCTAACCCCCATATGCCTCCCTATGCCCCCAAATGCCTCCTAAACCCCCCAAATTTTTCTGCCTATACCCCCATTGCCTCCTATAGCCCCCATGCCTGCCTATAGTCCCCCCATAGCCTCCTATACCCCCCATACCTGCCTATACCCCCATAGGCCCCCCAAAACCCCCCATATACCTCCCAAAAGGCCCCCCCATATACCTGCCTAATCCCCCATAGCCTGCCTTACCCCCCATTTTGCCTTCCTAAACCCCCAATGCCTGCCTATAGCCCCCAAACCCCTAAGCCTCCATATGCCTGCCTATCGCCCCAATGCCGCCATACCCCATATGCCCCAACCCCCCAACCTCCAACACCCCCCATATGCCTGCCTATACAGCCCCCCATATCCCCTCCCTGCCTGCCATACAGCCCCCTAATGCCTCCCTGCCATACAGCCCCCTTACCTGCCTGCCTCCCTATACCCCCCCTTAAGCCTGCCTGCCTATACACCCCCTATATGCCTCCTCCCCCTATACCCCCCTATATCCTCCTGCCTATCCCCCCCAATGCCCCCTGCCTCCTAACACCCCTATATGCCTGCCTGCCTATACAGCCCCCATATCCCTTTTCCGGGTATCCCCCCAAAAAGCCCCCTGCCCCTATTATAGGGGCCCCTTTAGCTACCAAACCCTACCAATTGGCCCCTATAGCCCACCAACCCCTTTTCTACCTGTATGGCTCCCATAGCACCTAATCCCGCCGCCTATGGGGGCACTTTGGGGCTACCTAACCCTGCCTGCCCAAAGGGCACTTTTGGGCTACCTAAACCTTTCCATTTGGGGCCCCATATACCATCAAAAACCCTGCCTACCTAAATACCCCCATATACCCTGGGGGGCATTTTCCTGAAAATCAGGTTTCTAAGTATTTGTGTCTAAATCTGCGGGAAAAGTGTCGGGGGGATTTCATCGTGAGGCGGACTGGACCGGAGCAGAACAAAAGAAAAGTCAACGACGGGTCAGAGAAACGTCCCTTGAGTCACAAGAGTAACTGCACTAAAATCACTTATAGTCTGCAATCCTGTTACCCCCTGCTATCTCCCTAATGCCTGAGGGGAGGTAAATACATCTGCAGAGCCTTGTACACTGCTATCTACCACTAAGGCCTGTATGGAGTAAATAAGTCTCAAGCCTGTGACACTGCTTTTCTCCCACTATAGGTCACGTAGGGAGAAAAAACAGTCGCGACCCTGTTACACGGGGGTTTCTACCACATATGGTCATGAATGGGGGTAATAACTCGCAGAGCCTGTGTACACTTGGCTACCCCTAAAGGGTCACTGTATGGGGTAAATACAGCGCGAGCCTTTGACAGGGGTGTCTACCATTATTGGTCACGTATGGGGGAAAATACAGTCTCAGAGCCTGTGTAACGGTAAAAACCCCACTATTTGGTCATAAATTTTTATATTTTATTTTTTAAAAGACAGTATGGTCTTTGTGAACAGATCATAATAGTGTAGGTATATTCAGTTACATTGGGGGAATTTGTGTCTTTCGGCGGATAATCAGGGCCCTTTATGTAATGCGTTATTGGTAATCTGGCAAAGTATAGGGGGATTTGTTTGGGTAGCAGAAAAGAGGTGCGATTATGGTGGGGTATTTGCCCCTTGTATTATCTACTTTATCTAACAGCATGTCCGGTACATGGTCGGGCAGGGAGGGGGGGGGGCCCTATCCAAAAGTTTGCTATGGGGCCCTGACTCCTCTAGTTACGCCCCTGGCCAGGTCAGCTGATATGCAAGAATCCTGAGCAGTTGCCATGCAACTACTTCAAATAAAACACAAAAAAGAAGATAGACATAATAACATAGAAACTCCTGACCTAATAAGCCAGAGAGAACGACGTGGCAGAATATTTCCTGCCATTCATAAAAAATCTGAAAATTTTTCTTAGGACTCCCAGTTTCCGTTTAAATTACAATGTATAGTGGGGATCACTAGGTCTTATTTAAGGCACCGCATCAAAGGGACCAGATGTTTTCTTATTCTAGTACATCATTTTCCTCTGCTACAGTTTTGAGATATTAACCATTATTTTGGTATTTTTTTTGTTTAGTTCCAAATTGAACAGTATTTCTGGGATTTCTATAAAAAGTGTTACAATGCAAAACATTTATTAACAAAATAAGCTTATTTTAAAGGG
Organism: Phyllomedusa bahiana; assembly: GCA_025379985.1. Lineage (NCBI taxonomy): Eukaryota > Metazoa > Chordata > Amphibia > Anura > Hylidae > Phyllomedusa > Phyllomedusa bahiana. The sequence goes on along the minus strand of JAODAL010003848.1, from coordinate 103,298 downwards.
GTTTTAAAAAAAAATTTATTGTTGCAATAGCAAAAATAATACACTTTAAAAATTTTTAAAATCTTTGTTTTTTTCTAACTTCCACCTCAATTGATACACTAGCAGGGAACTGTCTGTGTCAGTTGCTGACAAAGGCAGAGGTTGCTTCCCTTCTATGTTAGGGGGGGCCCCTTCCAAAAAGGTTTATTGGTCCTTTTCCCAAGTCAAACCAAAAAAAACAAAGATTTCTATTACAAAATATATTAGTAATTGCAACTATATTACATATATCAAATAAAACAATAAAAACATATTTCTATGTTATTTTATGCATGCAAACTGTTAAAAATGTAGCTAGGCTATTAAAAGAAAGAGAGAGAGATACATAATTTAACACCAGAGCAAGTATGTAAATTACTGGCTATTCGTTCCTTATCTCTCAGCAATACATGAGCATGTAAGACAAACCCACTTTCTACTATGCTGTTTTCAATTATTATAAAACTTTTCACTGCTCATATTGAGGCTAAGCCTCACAAATTGTTTTTTTTCTAGCCAGGTCCCTAAAGCGCATTCCAATGGTTACTAACCAAGTACAAGCTCTCTTTGCTTTCTTTTTTTAGTTCATCCCAGCATTCCTTGCATAATACCATCATTACTGCTGGTTCTTCTGTACAGCAAACAATGTTAGTTAACCTTTTAATGGCCAGAATTATTGTGGACCTTGTTACCAAGAGCAAACTTTTACCTTTTTCAATGCTGCAATCAGTGGAAACTTTTATTTTCATTTATTTTTTTTAGTCTAACATACTTTCTATTTCTTTGAAGGATACAAATGATTTTCCTTTTATCCAAAACTGGAGTGGATATAATTTCTGTTTTTATATCTTATTTAGGGAAAAATTTTCAGAAATAGGAACAATGTATGCCTATTTCATCAGTACCTAATAATGCCAAATATGGATATATTGGGGCACATTTATAAAGGCAGTTGCCCTGAAATTCTGTCACAATTTGCATCAATAATAAAGCTAGACATTCTTTATGACACATGGTAGCAGTTAGTAGCATAAAGAAAGCTAGAAAAGGTAGAAACTCAGACTAGATAGTTCTAACATGTGACAGATGTATCAACACTATGATAAATGTGGTGCATTGTAAAGGCCCGTTTACACGGCAATGGACAAAATACCGGTATCTGACCGGTATTTGTCCGGTTTGTGTGCCGTGCACACGGCCGCGGGGGGGACGGCTTTTCTCCGCGATAAGTGGAGAAAAGTCCTCCCCCTTCCAGTTCACTTATTCCGTCTGAAAACCGGACGGAAGAATGTGCATGCACAATGTTTTTCGTGCAGTGGGGACTGCTGCACGGGTTTTCCATAGAGCCCCGTTGTTCGTTTGCGGCCGGTTTTACAGACGGTCTGCAAAACCGCAAACCGTCTGAAAACCCGGCCGCAAACCCGTGCCGTGGGGACATGCCCTTAGACTGTCTAGTCTAAGTTTGTACTGTCTAAGAGTTAGATGGTTTTGAAAAATCTGCCCCATTGTGTAACATTTGACATTACTTTAGAACCGAGGCTCTATTTTAGTTTATTTTATATTTAGTTCATATTTCCCTCTTTAAATTTTGACACAATTTCTGTACATTGATGATAATCCCCCAAGTACAGAAGTTTTTAAGTAATTATTTTACGTCTAGGGTAACACACATTCAACATGACAGGATGCCTTACCAGCTGAAGTCCATGAAAAACGTTTGTGTCAAGCAGCATTATTAAATATAACATATGTATATTGGTCAAGAAGGTTGCGCACATTTATTGGGGGAGCGGTAGTTTTTTATTGTTCGATTTTTTTTTTCTTATTGTATTTACCTGTATATCCATTTTTTTTTTACATTGAACTTTACATATTAACAGTCTCTGGCCTAGGTGCGATCATCAGGACTACATTGGTTCAGGTCCTATTGTCAGATCTGGACACTCCAGTGCTACTCCAACCTGTTGATTGCGGCATTCCTGCAACATGGGTTGTCAAAGTCTTACAGCAACTGAAAGACTTTGGCCCTGGGGCTGTCACTAGGACCTGACTGGCTCAAGCACCAGTGAAATCACACAGAAAAGAGAATGCAAGTTATCTACACAGCTAAATACCGATGGGCTGCTGGTCAATGAATAAATCTGTGAAGACTCTTTAGCACAAAATAGTTCCACTATGAAAAAGTAATACAAATAGCTGTATGGTCTAACCTAAATCCACTGGGATGTCCACTCCTGAGAATATTGTCAACTGCCTTGAATATTTTCTACTTGTGAATATTCTTTCTCTGTGTAGAAAAATAGACTTCAAATTGTTTGGAAATGACCTTACAACCCTTCCCATATTGATTAGCAGCAACAATAGCTTCTCTTAGATCATTGCTAATGTTTTTCCTCCTTGGAATTATGTTTACACATGCTTCAGACCAGCATACTGCCAAACCTTCTGCTTTTATAGAGGGGGTCACTTGCTGATGATCAACTAGTCAGGGGCATTTGACTACCAGACATTGGCTGGTATTTACCCTTTAAATTACTAAGTAAGAAGTAAGGGTGTACTTAATTTTTCACACAAGGCTTTTACATTTTGGCCTAGTTTTTGTTAAATAATTAATGACAGTGTAATTTGCCATGTGTGTTATCTGAGGATGTATTTAAAAAATGTTAAGACCTTCTAAGGATCATTTTTTTTATTATGTCCTGGTAGATGATCAGTACTAGTAACCTTATAGAATATCAACATTACAGTTGTAGATCATTGCTACAAGTATCCTTGTATGGTATCTACATACAAGGTGTTTTGTGTCTTCTAAAAATGTAGAAAAAGTACTATGAATCTCAGCTTCTGTATAATTTATAAAGGAAATATGATGGCTTTGCAATTCTCAAACTACTACAATTACTGGAACATAAAAAAAAAATCATTTGACCAATGCGCTTTATTCAAATAACTGTGTTCTATAGATTGTTTGACCATTATTTCATTGGTCATTTTCTGAAATTTTGAATGATCATGTTCTTAATGTATCCCAAGCAGTTTTCTTTGTGTAGTGTTAATGTAAATACTAGAGCTAATTTTACACATCTTCAATTATTATTATCATTGATTTTTTTATTTAGTCCTCAAAATAGTGTAAAAATAGGTGAAACAAAATGAAGATGCATGGGAGAAAGCTCTGCAAATATTCCTTAAATGCAGTATATACTTGAAAACATAATATTGAAGATATTCCTCAAACACAGTATAATACATGTGTTAATTCAATAACTGGTTTTCAAATGATACTTGAAAGGGAATGTGTCACCAGAAAATTCCCTATTGTTTAAATCTAAATTCATGCAATTTTCACAATGGTCACTAAGCTTAATAATAGACTGACAATTCCTGTGGAGAAAACTTTTCTGCAGTTTTATCACTATGACATTAATGTACAGATAACACAGGTTTTAACTATTCACAATAGGTGATGATTGCAGTTCCCCCTCTCCCCTTCCCTACTAAATGACTTCCGTCCAGGTCACAAAGCACTTAGAAAAAATTACTATAGAAGTCAGCGAGTCAAGCCCTGTTCACAGGCTCCTATGTCGATGTACCTGTAAAGCATCTCTTTAAATGCTGTTAAAAGCACCTCAGGCAAAATGGCTGCCCCCATAGCCATGCACCGAAAACAATTACAAAATCTACAATAAGAAAATAAAAACAGCTAAAAAGAAAAGACTGTATCATTATCTGGTTTATATTTGTAAAAAAAATAATAAATCTGGTGATACACTTTCTTTAATAAAGGGGGGAAAATATAAGTCCTGCATCTTTGTTTTCCTAAGAAAATAAATATTGATTTCAATGCTATTCTAATCACTATAATAATACCTTTGTAATAAAATTAAACATTTATTATTAATCTAACTCATATTTGTTTCATAAATTAAAAAAAATATGACCGTGAATAAATCTGTGAAGACTCTCCAGCACAAAGTAGCTCAACTAAAAAAAGGAATACAAATAGCTGTACTTTTTGTAATAGTTTTTAAAAATCAGGTCATAATGAAACAATGACATCTTTCAAACAGTCTTTGTTCACAAGAACTATCTTTTTTGACTGGAAACATTTGGCACAATTACAGCAATCATTCCACAGTTATAGTAATTCTTTGGCTGCACATTTCAATTCCTAAATATTAACTTAGGAACTGATTAAAAAAACGTTAGCTTTACATGCATAACACAAATATGCACCACTGCCATAAATAAATTACCATTTTTCAGAAAATGTTTGTCTCTGTTTAAACCACTGTTGCCAAAATGTGGCTCACAGCCCTTTTCCTGTGACTCCTGAGACAATGATTCCAGGCCTCTTAATAAGCTTACTTTCTTAGAATTGTTACATATTTAATCAAAGTGATCCCTTACTACATAGCAGACTAGATCAATGATTATCAATGATTATCTCTAGGTATATATATTTGCATATATAGCTAAATAGTAATGTAGGACTAAAGAAGGGTTAAGTAAGGTGTATTAAAGGGGCACTAAAGCTTTGAAAATTCAAGAGCATCACTAGGTCTTGGCAACCAGCCAAGAATTTTTCCTTGAACTTATGATTAGGTTTTAGTTCAGGAGATTTGGTAAGAGTAAAAAAGGTCAGGGTTAGTGTGGAGTTACACTGAAGAAATAACGCCAAGTATGCTTTGAAAGTCCAATATGCCAACTAAGCATTATTGTTAGAACTACAGAATCACATAACTGAGCTAGACAAGAAAGATCTGAGATGCACAAAAAGAGTCCACACTTCAAGGATATAAAATATAATCCATAATATGATCCACCCGGCCAAGCTGAAAATGGTTGTCTGGTTCTTTTTTTTCAATTCATTTAATATACTGCTTCATTTAAGATACTCACTTTGTATTTACCCCCGTTTCAGAACTGATGCTGCCAGCAGTCTGGTCTCCCCTATTCCTTATTTTACTACTGGCTACCATTGGTCAGCTCCTCATGATTAACCCCTTAAGCCGAACGCCTGAAAAGTAGTTAATGACCAGAACATTTTTTTAGTTTTTGCCTCCTTGCGTTTCAACAGTTGTAATTTTTTTTATTTTTTCAATGATGCAGCTGTATGAGGCCTCGTTTATTCGAGACAAGTTGTACTTTATGGGGGAATAGTTTAAATTCACTTATAAATAATTGCAGTATTTAAAAAAAAAAATTCACATTTCACACTTAATAACTTCTTAGATTAATTCTACAGGTTATTACGGTCGTATGGATACCAAATCCCGTGTGGGTTTTTTCTGTGGTGTAATTTTGCACAATTATTTTTTATTAAAAATTTTTTTTATTTTATTTTTTTTTTTTTATTATTTTTTTGTACAATTCTTTTTTATGTTTTTTTTTATTTTTTTTTTACTCCCAGGGGAAATGTTTAACATTTTTTTTTCTTTTTTTTTTTTTTTTTTTCTAATACATAAAACTTTTTAAGAATTTTCTTTAAACAAAAAATTAAAAGTAGTATAAGGAAAAAAAGAAATAAAAAACAAAAGAAAATGCCATGCATTTTTTGGAAAGGATTTCAGTAAAACTACAAAAGTGAACAACAGAGAGTCATACTATATTTCTGATTTTTAAATTCCCCAAATACGGGATAACACCTGAAAGGGTCAACCCTTGTGAAAAAAAAAAAAGCCCTCCTAGGATCCTCAGGCTCTTCAGAAAGCCCAAAATACATGTTCTAAAGGTTGAAAAGGGGTCCAAATTCCCCAAATTTCTCTCTAATTTGGGCACTACATGGGGGGGGGAACCGCGAGGGGGGGTTTCGCATCTATTTTGAAATTTTTTCTGTGGATAATCCCTTAATTGGAGAGCTTCACGACTTTCTAAGAAGCGATCTCACCCTTTTTTGCTACGAATGTGGAACACACCGTTCAAAAGGGGGATGGGGAGTTTGATAATTTATGCTAATAAAGCGGGGGCGGGAGTAAGGGTGAAATAAGGGGAGAGCACTTTTGAAAATAAGTCCCCCCAAAACCCCCAAAGAGGAAATTTAAACCGGCTTTTTCCCCACCCATGTAAAAGAGTCCCTCCCGCCCCACACCCCCTCCAACATTACGACCCAGGTATAAAAGTGAGCTATCTTTGGGGTTTAAGACCTTTTAAAGGTTCTTTTTCATTATTTCAAGATGGTTTACACATTTTGAGTACTTAATGGGAGCCAACACCGCTTGTTTCCAAACGCTCTGGGAAAATTTGGCGGATAAGTCTGATTCCCATTTATGCACATAGTTTGGCATGGACTGGGTATCTTTAGTCAAGACGAGATTAATACCACCGTAACCCTTTTCTCGTATCCTCTTTTTCCCAATAGAAAGTTAAGAAAGGTCGAAAAAGGTCTAGGTTTCTTTGGCCATGCCCACCCTTGTAGTGTGTGTCGGATTTGTAGGTATTTAAAAAAATTTATGTCATCCAGTGTAGGGACATTGGGCCAAAAAAGGGTTTTGAGTACCCCTTTTCAAATAGCGAAAAATTTAAGATCCCTAAAACCCCTTATCTACATCAATATAGGGGTTTCAAGCAAAATCAGCAAAAATGAAATCTTTTTTTTGGAAAATAGCCCATTGTTTAGGTTTAATAAAGGAGGTCCATATCTGGAAGGCATGTGGGGGGGGGGGAAAGCAGTGTGGAGTTAAGACCAAAAAAAAGTGGCAATTAAAAGATTTTTTCACCGTATGGGGTTTTAATCGAGGAACTTTCAATTTTTTCCCCATAGATGTTACCAGGGGAAAGACCAAAAAGTATAAAAGGGTTTAAAGCCTGAAGCTATGTTATAGCTCTTAAATCGGGGGACTGACATGCTGCCATCCCTTGTTTTGAGGAACAAGTATTGTCTTCTACATCTTGGTTTCTTTGACCCCCATATAAATTTCAAAAGTAAGGCCTGAAGTTTATTAATTAGTACTTCTGGGAAAAGAAATGGCAGGGATCTGGAATAAAAGAAACGTGGGGGGTAACATTATTTTGGGTATATTTTTCGGCAAGCCAGGATAATGAGAATTGAGTCAGTCGATTAGTTTCTTGTAAAAGCGAATCATGTAAGCAATCTAGGTTAGTTATTATTTTTTCCAGAGGGGGGAAAATTTTAATCCTAGGAAATTAAAGTGTGACCCGACCAATAAACCCAATTTTTTAAGGATGGAAACGTGCAGGGGGTTTTGTAAGGGGGAGGGCGTAATTTTTACAATTCTTTTGTAGTAAGAAACCTTGGAATAGGGCCCAAAAATTTGAAGGAGATTCTCACTGTTTCTCCGGGTTGGGGTGACCATTTTTAAAAATGTCGTCCGAAAATTTGCTAATTTTTGTTCAAATCCGAAAAGGGACCCTGAAATTAATTTGGTTTGTCTAATTAGTTCAGCTAGGGGTTCTATACTAATAAAATAGGAGGAAAAAGCGGAAAACCCTGACGGTACCGTTGTTATAGAAAAGGGTTGAGGACAAAAACCCCTGATCCTGGCCCTTAGGGAAAGGGTAATGATAAACGATGTTTAGCTTTAAATATAGGTCCAAAAAAACCAAAATTTATTTAAAAACCCTTTTGAGGTACCCAATTTAGTCTATCAAAGGCCTTTGGGGTCAAGGGATTTAGTAACGGGGGGGATTTTTTTAAGTTATCATTGGATTTTTCTGCACTCTTTTAAATACCATCTGGGGTTTGTCGCCCCTTAACAAACCCCCTTGATCTTATTGATAAAAAGGGGGGAAAAGTGTTTAAAATCGTTTGAAAAATTTTAAAAAAAATTTTAAGCGCAATTTAGCGGGGGGAAAAAGGTTAGTTCCCACCGGGGCCGGGTTTTTGCCCGGTTTAGAAAGGTATTACGGTTGGCAAAACATTTCTCGGGGGCGGACCTTTATCAATAAAAACTTAAAAAATTGGCAAAAAGGAACCCAGGGGGGGGCAAAAAAAAGTTTATAATACCATTTTAGCCCTCAGGGCCGGGGTTTTATTGGTTTAGACACTTTAATAGTTTTTTTTTCTATCTCCTTACACCCAAATTGGTTCTTTTAATAGCATTTTGGGCCCTTCCGTAGATTAAAAAGTTTCACTTTTTCTAAAAAGGTATTAACTTTTTTTTGAGGAACAGTGGGGGGTTTTGGGTCATCTTTTAAGTTGTATGATTTTGAAAATATTGGCAAAGGCGTTCGCTATAAGTTGGGGGTCGTATTTTTGGATTTATCTGTTTTGTAATATAAATATTCTCTCTTCCCCTGTACACTTTGACCCCGGGCCAACAGTTTAGATGGACTCCCCTTGGAATAAAACTCCTTTAAAGCCTAGACAAATGGTTTTTTTAGGCTATATAGAAACTGCGTATTTTGTTCCTACGGGCAATTTTTTTTCTTAACCCCCGGGGGAAGAATATCTTAAACCCCCTGTCCAGTTTCAATTCAATCAGGCATTAAAGCAACCCTTTTTTTAAACTTTTTCCCTAGCCCCCACCTTAATACAAACCCCCTGGATACTGTTTTTGTGAGCCACCAAAAAGCTTCAGGGGGGGGGCCAAAAGGGGCTTTTAAATTTGGGAAATCTGTGAGACCCTTTGGAGTTCCCTCCCTATTGGGGGGGATTTCAGCAAAAAGTGTTTAATCCCCCAAAGACCTAAAAGGAGGAAGTAAAAAAATTTTCCTTTAAAGTTAGAAAAAGGGGGTGGTGGTCAGCCCAAAGTGCCATTCTTCTCTTTTCCAGAAAATTCTGAAGAGCTCCCTTTATTTTAAATGGGGTTTTTAGCATGGAATAAAAAGTATAGTTAATTCTTAGGTGGGGGATAGCGCCAGGGGTCATGCACATTTTTTTGGCTAAAATTTTTAAGTTTTTTGGGCGAAATGAGAGTTTCCTTGTGACTTCAAACCCCCTATCCACCACAACGTTTTTATCACCACAGATTATAGTTCCCTCTAACCTTTTTTTTTTGCCTTAGCAATCAATTCGGGTAATGAATGAGTTTGTTAGTATTTGGGGCTATAATTCTTTTGAAAAGGGAAGAGTTGGATCATTGAAAATAAAATTTTCCTTTGGGGTCAATTCTAAATCAAGACTGGAATGCTACAGTGTCACGGACAAAAAAACAATCCAATTTTTTTCTGATTTAACTTGAACATATCATTTGGGGAAATTTTTATTTTCAATCTAAAGAGCGCTGCTTTCAAATGGTCCTTGCAGAAAAATATATCAATTTTGGCTTTTAATACTTCTTTCCATAAAGATGACCTTTTATGTGGGGAGTTGAGCCCTTAACTTAATGACAAAATTTTAAACCCCCCATGTTGTTAACAGGTAAATTAATTTGCAAACCTATCTCTCGGGTGTAGCCCATAAGGTTAGATACCAATTTCCCAAATAAACTTTATGGCAGAAAAATGAACAAAAAGAAACAACAATGGTCCTATAAACGCCCATGCCCTTAACAAAAAAATTTATTTCCAAAGGGAAAATCAGAGTGGGGAAAGTCCCTTTAAAACCCAAAGCAATGGCAAAGTATAAAAACAAGAAGTTTTAAAGGGTCTTCCCAAAAGCTCCAAGGGTCAACTTAAATTGCCGAAAATTAGACAGCCCGGTTGTGAGCCTGGAATGACGGGGTGTCTCCACCGATGGGCGAAATGGGCCATTGCTGTCGCCTTTTTTAAGGTGTATTTTGGGCCGGGGGGATAGGAGACCCCGGGTATCAAAGCATCCTTGCAGCAGAGGGAGACGTGCAGACCCAAAGAGTAGAGTCCCCTTGGTTTAAAAGAGTTTGACCGGGAACCCCCGTGATGGGAATATTTTTCTCTCGTAGGATTTTGTAAGGGGGCAATTCCCTTTGGGTTTAGCATAGGGGCCCGGAAAATCCCGGGGAAAATTAAATATCCTTAAACGTTTGGAAGATCGGAACCCCCCAATGGATTGAGGGAAATTTTTCTTTTTTTTTGAAAAAGTGGATTCTTGCGATAAACCCCGGGGAATGGATGGGGAAAATGTTTAGGTTTAGGGGGGCCATAACGATCAATCATTAAGTCACCTTCAAAGCTTTTTGGGGAAAGGGCAAGTGCCCTTAAATCAGTAAGAAATGAGAAAGAGCGCTGTTTTAATTGACTTTTGGGGTCCCCCTCAGACAAATTTATTTTGGGCAGAACAGTCCCTAGGCCCAAAACTTTTGATGAAAGTTTCTGGCCCCTCCTCTAGAGCAGCATTGGGGTCAATATCGTTATTGGGGCTTGGGAAATTCCCCATTTTTTCCCCTCCCATATTCCGTTCTGGGGACAAAATTGTATGTCCATCCAAAATGCTCATCATCTGTGTAAAGTCACTCTGCAAAGTTTCCCCTAAACGATGATCGCCCTTGAAGGTTTGTTCGATGTATAAAGGCTTCTGAAAAATTTTTTGATCATACCAATGAATCATCCTAGAGGAAGCTTGGAAAGAGGAGGGGGAATGTTCCGCTGCCCCCTATCTGGGAAACGATGGGGGGGGGTTTGAAAAAACTCCGTTAATTTGGTTGGCTGTGTTTTATTTCTCTTGGAGTTTCCTCCCATTTTTAAACTTAGGGGTCTGAGAGATATTCAAGAGAGTATGGGTTTGAGCAGTTCTTTTGTGGAGCTGGTTGTAGTTATAAAGATAGTAGTTGAAATCTGGTATGTTGAAGGAGGGCTAAATGACAGTGCTGGAAATGTCAGGACCTCACAAAGTAATTAATAAGGTTGTCAAGTAGGTTGAGATAGGTCTAAATGACAGTGATGGAAGTATCAGAGTTCCTTGTGGTAGTTATAAATCGTATCAGGTGTATCTAGGAAGTTCCAGATGACAGAGCTGGTGATGTCCGGAGTGCTTATAGTAGTTATTAAGCGTGACAGGTATGTTGAGGGGGGCCTAGACAATAGTACTGGAAAAGTCCAAGTCTCTATCGTAGTTATCAAGTTCGTCAGGTAGGTTGAGACAGACCTATGTGACAGTACCGGGAATGCTACAGTATTTTTTTAAAACGTATCCGAAAATTTTGGGAAGCCATATGATGGGGTGAGAACTTATAATGGTTATGATACGTGTCCGCTGTTAGGAAGGACCAGGTGGCGATGCCAGCAGAACCAGAACCTATTTTGTGCCCTTATAGTGTTGGACACCCTGAAGCCTCTGTGTTGCTGTGGTACTGGGGGCTTGTTAAAAGCTGGAGGGGGCGCTGGTCAGTTGGGTTTCCTTGGGACACCCCCCAAATATTTTTTGTGTCGGGGGGAGTTTAATTCCCTTCTTTAGCATGGGAAGATAGCGCTCCTACAGAGGCAATAACTGCTGATGCTTCCCCCCCTGCGGAGTTTGCTGAGCCTTAGTCCCTATCCTCCCCAGTAAAATGGCATCAGTACAAACAGGAGAGCCCCCGTATAGCCACAAAGATCCACCTCTTCCCGGGGTAGTTAAGAGGACACTCACCGGGTACCGCCGCTGGAATTCGAGAGTCCCGGCTGTTTGATGCCACGCACTGCGCGCCGCTACTCACGTGCCCCACAAGTCGTGGGTATACTCTTTTCGGTTTTGACCCGAAAGCGGGGCCCCCTCAGCCCGATTCCCCTTTGGGCCCCGGGAAATCAGGAGCAAGGGAAAACCCCCCCTCCGGGACAACGGGACCTCTGACTTCTTCTTCCCTCAATTGGGGGTTTGACCTCTGCCCAGGGGGTTTTAAAATGCGCCGATCACGGTGTCCTTCCCGCCCGTTCAGTTAGAGAGTGTCCTTTGCGTGGGCAGCTTCCTCGCTGAGGGCCCCCTCCCGTGTGCCGGATCCCGAGACAATGAAACCCTTCCAGGGGGTTCTTTAGGCAATTTTTTTGGGGTATTTTTTGGGCCGTTTTAGTGGATGTCCCTCAGGAGCTCTGGTTTCAGACGTCCGACCTCATGCAGGCTCAGGCCACGCCCCCTGTTTAACATTTTTTTTATTTTTTTTTTACACTTAGTAATGTATAACTATTATATTGCTAATAATTTAATCTGTGTCTTTGACCCCAGCAGTGATTAGGACACACCAGTGCGTCCGGTCATGGCCTTTGTACACGACAGCCTGGGGCCCTCTAGTTCCCCAGGGCTGACTGTGCAGCCGTTCCCCGGGGGGGGGGGGGGGGGGGTGTCGGGTGACCGGGTGTTCCGTCACCGCAGAGCGGGGAACCCTTTGATTTCCGCGGTTTGCACCACCCAATCAAGGGTTAAAACACCGGGTTGCGGAGGTTTCCTCCGCTCCCGGTGTCCGGGATGCTCTGGTCAGGGCTGTGTAGTACAGCCCCGATCCCAGCGCATTCGGCACCGGGCGCCGCAAACCCCAGTCTGCAGCGATCAAAGTTGTCCGCAATGAACGACCCGCCCCCGCCCGTAGCGGGGGGTCATTAAGGGGTTAAAGGGTGCATGGCCATAACTGGGGGGGGAACTACAGGGGGAGCAAACAAAAAGCTGCTAGGGGCCCCCAGCACTTGGGGGGGCCCCCACGGCCCCCCAAAAATCGGGCCCTCAGCATACTTTGTTGCTAACACGCCTTTCTGGCCCCGGCCCATGGGGGTTTTTTGATGTTGCTGCCTGTGTTCCCTTTTAGGACGGAGGGGGGGGTGCGGGCTGGTTTTCTGCGGGCAGTGAAAGTCGCTGTGTGACTGCCCTCAAAAGGGCACCACTTCCCCCCCCTTCCCCCGTGGCACAACACCAAAGGAGTGAAGGAGGAGGGGGAACTAGACACTTGGGCCTGAATGGGGGAAAGGTCAAGATTGCCTCCTGGCTCCCTATCCCATGTGTGAACGTAATCGGGACGAAGGAAAAGGGGGGGAGGGAAAGGGAAAGCAGAAAGGTCACAGCACAAGTCCCCTCCAAATACTGGCTGCAGACTGTTCGTCTACTTATGATCCATAGTTTTTGGTTAATTAGTTTTGCCGTCTATAAAACTGATGGTCACTTAACCCTCCTTTCCTGTTTTATATACTGTATGGGGACTAAACCCCGGGCCCTGCCTGCCTGTTATAATACGAGGGCCTAAAACCCTGCCTGCCCGTCTATATATACTTAGGACATAACCCTGCCGCCGTCTAAAATACGTAGGTCACTAAACCCTGCTTCCCTTTTATTTTCTGTATGGTCACTATAACCCTGCCTGCCTGTATTAACTGTATGGCCCCTATAACCTGCCTGCGTCTTAAATTTCTGTATGGCCTATAACCCTGAAAGTCTATATTACTGTATGGGTCGCTATAACCCTTTCTATATATACGTATGGCCGCCCATAAAACTCTTTTTTCTTTCCCTTCTCTCTCTCTCTCCTCCCCCTTTTGTCCTCTCCTCTCTCCTCTTCTCCTGTCCCCCTCTCTCTCTCTCCTATATAATATAAAGTTGGTCACTATAACATTGTCTAGAAAAATTTTATTCAAATAACACTGCCTTTTTTATAAATGTATGGTAAATATAACTGCCTTTTAGAAAATTTCGTATGGGGCACTATAACCCCGCCCATCTATTTTTCACATGGGGCCTATAAAACCCGCACCGGGGGGGGGGGGGCCCCTCCAAAAAAACCCTTTCTTGGGGGGCCCAGGCTTCTCTAGTTACGCCCCTGCCATATAGTATTGCTTGACGTCAATCCCTAAAGCTATTCACATCATAGCTACATAGTTACATAGTTAATAGAGTTGAAAAAAGACGTATAGCCTTCAAGTAACACCAAAGGTCGGGAAGAAATGGATGAATGGAGGGCTAGAGAGAATTTTTAAGCTTTGTTCCCCCCACCGATGCAGACTTTAAAAACCTATAAGGTAATGAACAAACTGTCCTAAAGGAATGTTTCATTCCTAATACCAAAATTGAGGGGGTTGCTTTCACAGCCTTTAAAAAATATTTTTAAGAGAAAAGAACAAAGGTTTTTTTTTTAAACTCTCAATTGTTCCTACCCCAGGCAGCTATTCACAGATCCCTTTTTCATGGAAAGAAGCTTTTTTCTTTGGAGATTGTTTTCCCTTTTTTCTCCCGAGAAAGGAAATGTCCCCCCTTTTCTTTTTAAAAGGGGGGTTTTAAAAATGCAATAGCTTTTTCACCTACTTTTTTTTTGGGGGGTTTTTATACTTACTGTATATAAATAAATCTAAACAAACAGTGATTTTAACAAAGACACAAACAAAAAAAAAAGGGCTGACCCTGTGAGGGGAATAAACAGAAGAATGGGGGAGACCACCAGCAGCATCTGTGCTGTAATAGGAGTTTCTATAAAGGGGGGAGAGTGTTTCCTGTTTTACAGCAGCAAGCACACCTTTTAAAATTTTTAATTGGGAGATAAATTTTTGGTATCCAAACCTACTTGTCAAATGGATAAAAAACTGCACAAAATGGACAAATTTTGGAATTTTCTCCTTTTTTTTTCCTTTTCTTCTTGGACCCTGCACAGTAACCTGTGACATGTTCTGTAAATCACATACCTTATGTTTCATTGTTGTTTGAGAGGGACATACTGCAGGGATGTGCTATCCCCTCCCACTGATCTCAAACAAACACACTAACTCGGAAGCGAGCATGAACATTGAAGGGGGGGATGAAGTCATCCCCCTTTAGTTAAGAAAAATCCAGCTGGGAGGGGAAAAAACGCCCCTGGATTTGAGGAGCTGAGAAACTGAAAGTACAGTGAAACAGATGAACTGATGAAGCGATAAATCCTCCTTAAGAGACTTGATATTATTGCTAATACTTATTTTTTAATGGGGATGATTTAATTTTAAATGTTCCATTGGATGACTAAAAATGTTAAAGGTTTTTACCACAAAGGCATCTCATGCCTGGTTTGTCTTGCTTCAGCTTTCAGTGTGTTCAGGGGCATGTTTGATCTGTTTGAACTTAATATCATGTGAACAAGCAGGTTTGACATCACCATGCCATTCCCCAGAACGTGTTCACTATAGTCAAACAAAGGTCTGTTTATGTAAAGAGCTGTAAGTAGCTACAATGTACCTAAGTGGTTAGTATTTCAGCATAGGCGTTCTGGGTTCAAATCCCTGCGGGAACCAATGTGTTTTTTTTTTTTTCTCAATGCACATCCCTGATTGAGGTCTCTTTTTTCTTTTTATTTGCACTGTTTGACTAAGGAGTACAGAGGACAGGAGTAGAATGACAGCACCTGGGGATACATACTTGAACAGCAGTATGTGTGTGTGTTCACTAAGCAGGGAACAGACTGACAGTAGCTGCCTTAGAGGAGAGGCAATGTCTGAGCATGTGCGGGCAGTCCCCACTTCACGGACTTTCCGCCGGATGGTTTTTTACACCGCCAAAACAACTTAGAACATGTTCATTCTTCTGCCCGGTTTTCGGACAGAACATGAACATGTGGGTGCAAAGGGGGATGGCTTGAATCTGGAAAATCCAACCGGTATTTGGTATTTGCCGTGTAAACGCACCCTATCTGTTCTCTGTGTTTTTACACCTAGAAGGCCTTTCATTACCCCAACCTCTGTTTAATCTGTCAACACATTGTACACAATGTTCATAGTAAAGAAATAGCTACTATTAGCATTTATGTAATAAATACAAATAAAAAAAATAATTAAAAAAATCACACACCGTGCTGTTAAAACTTGAAGAAGTTCTTTTCTGTGCTGTACTCTAAGTTTGTTAGTCTTGAATCTGGGATCGTCTATAAGTTCAGGAAGATCTGTAACCTAAATTAAATCAAATCAAGTTATTGTTACTCACAAAATGGGAAATATATACCATGAACTGATAACATAAACAAAGAAGATGTTTTATATTGCCTCCATAAAATTTGAGGCACAATAAATAATACACACATATGGATATTACATACTGAAAGACAACAGACAATGTAGCAAAAAAGTCACATCCCATCATAAATTTACTGTACAAATAATATATGCTGTAAGGTTTAACTAGGGAAATGTCAGAAATACAGCACCTGAAAGCTGTTATTTGGACTTAAGAAACCCCAATGTGTGAGAGAGAATGGATGTGGACAAACATACAAAGATCTTTATTTTTTTAATTAGCGTCAGCATTAAGCAGAGTATTGTATGAGAATAAATTGTTTGTCGGAGTAAGTATACACGGCGCGTTCAGGTAATGGCCACTGCGCAGTCGTGGTGAGGCTGAGGACCATAGTGGGTTGCTGCACTTGTGGCTTTTAAATTGCTTGATAAGCGGTCACATGAATTTACAAGTCAACACTGATTGTTAATGGCTGCTTGTTTTTGCTTATACTGACTTGCAAATTTTTGCAGCTATTTAATGAGCAAATAAAAAACCACAGGTGCAGCGTTCTACCATGGTACTCAGCTGCATTACAACCACACTGTGACTGCATCCTGAACACATCAAATATCCATATCTTCACCCAAATGTGTCATGTAAAAGATTCTCTGGGTAACTACTAGATTTGGCTTAGTACTGGGGAATTTAAAGCTAGCTACACACGTTAAAGGGGATTTGCCAGGACGCAAGTTTCTTACCTTCCTTATCAGCACAGGGAGAATGTCAACAAATCACGCTGAGTCATGAAGGCTGAAGGGCTGAGAGGGAGGGGGTGAGTAAGGAGTGAGGAAGAAGGGAGCGTCTCAAAACTTAAGTGAAATAATAAACAGTACAACAGTGGATTCTCAATACATCAAGACACAGCCACATAGACTGCACTTTCTACCCGGAGCCTTAAAAGCTCATTCATTTTGCCTGTCATCAGATAAGAAGTGTTTCACGCAAGCGCGGCCTGTCAGCTCCTGGGTCGTGCCTAGTGGAAGCTTTCAGGTAACTAAGGGGGATTTAGAAATGCTGTAGCTCTCACAGGCTTCACTTTTTGTAATCACATATATTTAGAAAAGTGATTAAATACCCATTTTGGAGGTTCCCACGTCAACATTACATGGTGGCAAAACTCCTTTAAGCCACCCAAATATATCAATTTTGCTTTAAAGATATGTTATAGATTGTTTTAAAGAAAGATGAGACAAAAGTGAAACTTTTAAGCTCAAATACATAATGCCTTCTGAAGGAAAAAAACAATGTACACCAACAGGGAAAGGGAGCTAAAGCCTTATAATGCCACACTGGCAGGCTCAAACTGGCCCACAGAAGAGTAAGGAAAACCCCGGAGGGCAGAAAACAAGAGGTGGAGTACAAAAGGAATGTGCAGTATTTGCAGTCTTTTACAGTAGCTATAGAATAAGCCCTGAGAATCATCTCCACTGGTGGACCCCCAGATCAACTCTACTGGTGAGCCCCAGGCACCCCAGTCCGACACTGCATGCAGAAATCGATGGTGTGGTAAAAGAAACTGGCTGTGCACAGCATATAGATGGCATTATATAACACAAACACCCTACATCAACGTGCAGGCCTGGGATGATGTAATTTCTTTAGTTCCAAGTAGTGATTAGAAAGAACTTATTTTGGGGACCAGAAAGAGGAGGGCCAAAGTACATCTGGAAGCAAAGCTACCTGTAATGTACTGTCAATTCTTTCCTGGCAGTTCCCTGGACTGGTCGGAAGAGAAAAACTAAGATGCAAATTGTGTTATACAAGGAGGATAAGAAATAAAAACATTTACCACTAAGAAACCTCTCCCACATAACCAGACCTCTGTACAAAGGATTGCTTCCACACGTCTCTGGAACCGACTTTATACAAGTTACCCTAATGTACTCTGCATAGCTTATACGTATATTCCCATAAATAAAAATACCAGTCACATTCTGGAAAAATGCGTGGGTTCAGTTGGACTTTTGTGTCACAGATTTTGGAAACAAAGGCATAGAGGCACTCCTAAGATGTAGATTACTAAGAAGGGATGTGTGTGCTCCAGAGGGACCTGTGCTGACCAGATGTGAAGGAAAGAAGACAGAGAAACTCAACTGAGTGATGATGTTGCTACAGGTGCTGGTATGGCTACTATTGCATTTCAGAACCAAGCAGTAAAAGGAGCTTCTAATGGATGCAGGTAGCCCTGATCCCAAAAGGGTTTTTTTATTACAAATCTCAACCGTTCCATTGTTTTTTTTACTGCTAAGGTGTATGATATCAATACAGACTTGTGTTTATTGTGATCGGTATGTCAGCATTAAGGTGGTCAACCAAGATGAAGTTCAACATTCTAAGATATGGCAACATCTGTTAGGGGCAATGCCAGCCATATGATTAGAGAGGATTTTACAGTATTTAGTCAACAAGTATTGAATCCAACTATGGCCAAACAAATGTTTTTTTTTCTTATTGTTAAAGATAAATATTGTCTGCTCTCACGGGTGTAGGTGGATTCTCTGGACCACCGCAAGCAATGGTATAAGCCACGTCTGGAAGCAGAGTCTAAGTAGCCCACGGTATTCACCTAATACCTGATTTACCCTCTGAACTTGCCCATTCGTCTGGGGGAGATAGGCGGATGAAAAATCTAACTGAATTTGGAGATGGTTGCACAGAGCACGCCAAAATCTTGACACAAATTGAACACCTTGGTCCGAGAAAGTGTGCAACAGAAGTCCATGTAAACGGAAGATATGATGGACGAAGTGATGGGCAGAGGGCAGACTGGGCAGAGGCACAAGGTGAGATATCTTGGGAGAAGCAGTCTGTCACTACCCAGATGGTTGTATTATTAGAAGAAGCAGGTAAATCCGCGACATGTGTCCAGGGTTTTTCAGGAATGGCAAAGTTTGGAGGAGACCGGCAGGTTTAAGATGCGGGGTTTTATTGCTAGCACAATTAGCATAGGCGAGAGCAAAGTTTTTAATGTTTTGAGACAGTTTTGGTCACCGATAATACCAATAAATGAGATACAAAGACTTCCGGATAGGAGGGTGGCCGACAAGCCGAGAAGAATGTCGCCATTTTGGTATATTCTGGTGCAGGGATGGACATACATAGGTTCTCCCAGGTGGAACGTGTTGGAGGTCAATGGGAGCAACAGAAACTAAATGGTCAGGAGGCACAAGGTACCAAGGCATAGGATTGAGACCTACAGTGTCCGAAACATGGGAGAGGGCATCTGATTTTACATTTTTATCCGCAGGTCTGAAATGAAGCAAAATATTAAAACAGGCAAAAAAGAGGAACCATCTGGTTTGCCAGGGGTTCAAGCGCTGAGCAGACTGTAGATACGCAAGATTCTTGTGATCTGTGAGGATGACGGGCCCCCTTCAGAAGATATCGCCATTCCTCCAGCGCCAACTTAATGGCCAGTAATTAGCGGTCTCCAATGGTATAATTCTTCACCACTGAGGAGAAGGTTTTGGAAAAGAACCCGCAGGTGATGTTTTTCCAACTGGATCATTTTTCACATCAGCCTCCTTGGAAGTCGGTCAACTTCAAGAAACAAGGGTTTCTCCAGATCAGGATGACACTAGATTGGGGCAGAAGAAAAGGCAGATTTCAGGCGGTTAAATGCCTCTTCAGCCTCTGGGGCCCATAGTTTGGGGTTGCCTTTCCTTTAGTAAGAGTCACTAAAGGTGCTACCACAGTGGAGAAGTGCGGGATACATTGCCGGTAATAATTAGTAAAGCACAGGAAGCGCTGGATGGCCCGGAGCCCCATAGGATTCAGCCTCTGCATGATGTCAGACAACTTGGCTGGATCCATCTGGAGACCTCTATCGGACACAAAGTAACCCAGAAATGGCAGACTTGAAAACACACTTCTCAAGCTTGGCGTAGAGACGATGGGTTCGCAAGCACCTCAGAACTTGGTGAACATGGGCCCGAGGGGTTTCAAGATCCGGAGAGAAAACCAAGATGTCGTTCAGATACACTATGATGCAAACGTACAGGAGATCTCTAAATATTTCATTTATGAAATTCTGGAACACCGCCGGAGCATTACACAGCACAAAAGGCATGACAAGATATTCAAAATGACCATCGCGTGTGTTGAAGACGGTTTTCCATTCATCATCCTCTCTTATACGGATCAAATTATAGGCTCCCCGCAAGTCGAGCTTCATGAAAATCTTGGCCCCACGTAGATGGTCAAACAATTTCGATATCAGCAGCAGTGGGTACCGTTTTTTTACGGTTACTTTGTTAATGCTGCGTCAGTCAACACAAGGACCTAACGACCCATCTTTCTTCTCAACGGAGAAGAAGCCCGCCCCGGCGGGAGAAGAAGAATTGCAGATAAAGCTCTTCTGGGGGTTCTCCTAAATATAGGCTCCGGTCTGTTGTCTTCTCTCTTCTTCTGGACAGACACATCACCACTGCAGTTGGCTGATTGGCAGCAACAGTCATGTGCCATTCAATTACATCACCGTTCAGAAATGAACAGCTCCGATCAGTGATGTGACTGAGTGGCACATGACCACTGCAGCCAATCAGTGGCTGCAGCGGTGACATACCTGTCCAAAAGAAGACGACAGAAGACTGGAGGCCAGCAAGGACAGCTTAATGCTGGAACAAAGGAGAGGGATAAGGTGAGTAAGTAAAAGTTTTTTTTATGGCTCTAATATGTGAATGGACAACCCATTTAATAACAGTGGATAGTGAAGGTTAGCAACAAATAAACCCCTCCATCTTGAAATTACATAAAGAAATTACGTAGATTTTCAGCCTCCTAAACACTACAGTGTGGAGTGAGGATTCAGTGTGGAATTGGCCTCAAGAATTGACATGTCAAAAATTTTCAGCGCTGAAAAGAAAACAGTGCAGAAGAAAATCAACATCGCTGATGCTGATTTTCCATTAGAAATAATTTGAGGCGGATTGCAGTCAGATTGGACACTGATTCAGAGGCAAATTCAGTGCTGAATCCACGCCAGAATTAGTGTCCAAATCAGCCGTGTGAACGTACACCGAGTGTCTTTGAGAACCAGCTGGCTTATATTGGGAGAGAACTATGATGATTTTTTCCAATCATCTAATACCTTGGATGTAGTATAAATTCAGAATACTTTAAAATCCACTATCCTGAAATAAACAGTTAAGTATTCTTAAACTTAACTGCAGGATGCAAGAGCTCAGTTTAGACAGAGACGTAGTTCCTGAGGCCATTTAAGACCCATCTAATTACAACCTTTACCTAGTGTAACAAAACCACTAGATGAGATGGCCCTTAACCTGATGGAGAAATCTACCCAACAGTAAATCACAAGAGGCAAAAATATATAGTAATCTAGAAAGCAGAATCTAGGATTATTCAAAAACAGGAGAAGTCTTCTAACCTATGGGAACTGAGGGTAGTTTTCTTACCTATCTACCTTTACAAAAAAAAAGTTGCATGCCAACAAGAGGACCAAAGTCTCTTACGTCTCTTTAAGAGGCACAAGGCTGATCACACTCATGGAGGACAGATTAATCATGTAACATGATTAGCCAATATAATTCAAGAGGTATCTTAGGCACCTTTTCTAAATTTTTGGAGTATTATCCATAAAACCAGATTGTCTGTAATTAGAATTGTCCACATTTTGAGAACAAACCAAATGATAGTCAGGTATTCGCATTGATGAGAGCTGATTACATGAGTCTCCTTGGGCATGGTGATATCAGTGACAAGACTGCTCTCCCCATAGCAACATTGCAGTGACCTTCAACCTCAGCATACACAGCACTCATAGCTATAAGGATAATCTAATGGAAGTCACCAACTTGATTTGTCATAGAATTGAGATGTCCTGTGTTGCCTTCTCCTCTCTCAATGCTTTTCTGTCATACCTAGACAACCAGAAGATAGTGGTGACGCATGATGCTTCTCTGACAGCATGTCTAGCCCCAAATTGCACCATTTTCTGACTATAACTGCTGCTTTATGATTAGCATTGATGCCATAATCAGGAAGGTAGGTTCTATAGAACCATGCAGGTGGAGTTAGCGACTATAACTTCAGGTATAAAATGACCCATTTTATTGATTAGATTTAACTACTTGCTGACCGCCCGCCGACTACAAACGTCTGAGCGGTGGTAGTTTATCGCTACATGGATGTTCTGGAACATGCATAAAGAGAGTGTAGCTGTACACCAATTGTTTTGCTATCAGCGATAGCTGTCACTTTACTGAGAACACAGGGATGGTTTATTACCTGGTTTCACTATCACTTAAAGAGCACTGTTGTTGCGACCGGCATCCACGACTCATGCTGCGGGCGCCGGCGCAGCTCTGCCCCGGTCCCCGGGACGGGTGCCGCCGCCGCCCGGGTGTCGGGCGGCGGGCGCACTCGCCCTCCGGCGCGTCAGTACTTACCCGGCCGCACTCCTGTGTCCCTTCAGTCTCCTGTTGTCCGGTGCGCGCGTCCCTGTGATCTAAGGCGCGCACGCGCCGGCTCTGTGAGATTTAAAGGGGCAGTGCGCCGGTAATTGGGTAATTGCCGGGCACTGCCTCTATTTCACCTGGCGCTTCCGCCTGCTCCCTGCCGGATCTTTTGTGCCTTGCCTATCGAGAAAGCGTTCCCTATTGTCTCGTCCTGATCTACCGTTTACCGTACCCTCGCTTCCGTCTCTTGACCACGAATCTCTGCCACCTGCCCTGACCGCCTGCCTGTCCACGACACGAACCATAGCTGCCTGCCCTGACCTTCTGCCTGACCCCGACTACGAGCCTGCCTGACGATTTTGCACCACGCTATACTTCGGCTGCCACCACAAGCAAGTCACATCAGGGGTAACGACCTGGTAGACTCCCACCGCAGCAAGTCCATCCCGCTTTGCGGCGGGCTCTGGTGAAAACCGGGACCTACTTAGATTCCGTTCCCTGGCGTGGCTTACACCATCGCTTGTGGTGGTCCAGTGGATCCACTTCCGCGTCCGGAACCGTAACAGTAAGATCCGGCCATGGATCCCGCCAAGGTACCGCTGCCCAGTGTGGCGGACCTCTCTCGCGTGGTGACCCGACAGTCTCAGCAACTGGCCCAGCAGGGGCAACAGCTGGATCAGTTGACCGCCATGGTGCAGCAGCTCGTCACCGCCCAGCAGCAACCTCCACCTCCTCCTGTGGCCGCTCCCGCTCCGGCGATTCCACTGGCTCCGTTGGGACCCAAGCTCCGTTTGTCGCTGCCTGCCAAATTTGACGGTGATCCCAAGCTCTGCAGGGGTTTTCTCACCCAGTGCACCATGCACATTGAGTTAATGGGGGACCAATTCCTGTCAGAACGTTCCAAGGTGGCGTTTGTGGTCAGCCTGTTGTCCGGGAAGGCCCTGGCCTGGGCTACACCTCTATGGGACAGGAGCGATCCTGTGACTGCGGATCTGCATGCCTTCCTCGCTGAATTCCGCAGTGTCTTCGAGGAGCCAGCCCGAGCATCTTCTGCAGAGACGGCACTCTTGAACCTACGCCAGGGTGAAACTTCAGTCGGAGAGTACGCAGTACAGTTTCGCACCCTGGCATCAGAGTTGTCCTGGAATGACGCCGCCCTGCGCGCCACCTTTAAGAAAGGCCTTTCCAGCAGTATCAAGGACGCCCTTGCCGCAAGAGATTTGCCATCCTCTTTAAGCGAATTAATCCACCTGGCCACTCGCATTGACGTGCGCTTCGCAGAGAGGCAAGAAGAGCTCCGCCAAGATCGCGACCTGGCGCGACCCCGCCGTCTGCCACGCCTGGCTCCGGTGTTCCAGAGGCCTCCACTGCCGCTTCCTCTACCCATGCAGGTGGATCAAGTCCACATTTCTGAGCAGGAATTATCCCGTCGGCGTGCACAGAAGCTATGTCTGTACTGCGCCAGTCCGGATCATTTTCGGAGGAGCTGTCCGCTTCGCCCCCAACGTCCGGGAAACGCCCGCACCTAGGCTATGTTGGGGAGGCATCCCTAGGTGAGAACTCTTCCTCCCCACGCCTGACTATGCCGGTGGAGATCAGGACTGACTCGGGTCTTGTATTCCAGGCTCCTGCGTTCCTGGACTCCGGTTCCGCCGGGAACTTTATCCACGCCGCCCTTGTACCAGCTTCCTGTGGTTAGTCTGGAGAAGCCGTTGGTGATATCCTCCGTCACAGGGGAGCTGCTTGGAGACGCCATCCGGTACAGGACCAAGCCGGTGACCCTCCACGTGGGCGCCCTGCATAAGGAGAAGATCTCCCTCTACGTACTGTCTCGGTCTTCCTCTGCGATCCTGTTGGGGCTCCCGTGGCTGCAGCGCCATGCCCCTACGCTTAATTGGATGACAGGCGAGGTCGTGCGCTGGGGACCTGACTGCTGGAACTCTTGTCTGGTGGCACCTCGCCCGGTGCGCTCCGTTCCTTCCCAACCGTCCTCCAGGCCTCTGCCAGGTTTGCCTACGGAATACCGGGATTACGCGGACGTCTTCTCGGAGAAGCAGGCCGAGATCCTTCCGCCTCATCGCCCCTATGACTGCCCTATCGATCTACTGCCGGGAGCCAGTCCTCCTAGGGGCAGGGTTTACCCACTGTCGGTACCGGGGACCCAGGCCATGTCGACCTACATTCGGGAAAACCTGCAGAAGGGCTTTATACGCAAATCCTCCTCCCCGGCGGGGGCAGGATTTTTCTTCGTGCAGAAGAAAGATGGCTCTTTACGGCCGTGTATCGACTATCGGGGCCTTAACAAAATCACGGTGAAAAACCGCTATCCCTTGCCGCTGATCACGGAACTGTTTGACCGGCTTCGCGGAGCAAAAATTTTCTCCAAGTTTGACCTGCGAGGGGCCTACAACCTCATCCGCATTCGAGAGGGGGATGAGTGGAAGACTGCTTTTAACACACGGGATGGACACTTTGAATATCTCGTCATGCCCTTCGGTCTGTGCAATGCCCCAGCAGTCTTCCAAGAATTTGTGAACGATATCTTCCGGGATCTCCTTTACACGTGTGTCGTGGTCTACCTAGATGACATTCTGGTGTTCTCTGCCGATGTGGAGACTCATCGCTCTCATGTCCGCCTGGTATTGGAGCGGCTACGGGCCAACCACCTCTATGCTAAATTAGAGAAATGTCTCTTCCACCAGACCAGCCTCCCGTTCCTTGGTTACGTCATCTCGGACCGCGGGTTACAGATGGATCCTGCCAAGTTGTCGGCTGTCTTGCAGTGGCCCCGGCCGGTGGGCCTACGAGCTATACAACGCTTCCTGGGCTTCTCGAATTACTATCGTCAGTTTATCCTGCATTATTCTACCTTGGTGGCACCTATCATTGCACTTACCAAGAAGAACTCCAACCCTAGGCAGTGGCCGCCAGAGGCCGAAAAGGCATTTGCTCAACTTAAGGCAGCCTTCGCCTCTGCGCCCGTCCTGACCAGACCTGATTCCGAGAAGCCATTCTTTCTGGAGGTGGATGCCTCCTCGGTCGGGGCTGGCGCAATTCTTACGCAGAAGGGACCTAAAGGCAAGATGGTCACCTGTGCTTTCTTCTCCAAGACTTTCTCCCCTGCGGAGAGAAATTACACCATCGGAGACCGGGAGTTGCTGGCTATCAAGCTAGCCCTAGAAGAGTGGCGTTATCTTCTGGAAGGCGCACGCTACCCCATCACCATTTACTCCGACCATAAAAATCTTCAATACCTCCAATCGGCCCAACGCCTCAACCCACGTCAAGCCAGGTGGTCCCTGTTCTTCTCGCGCTTCAATTTCCAGATACATTTTCGGCCAGCAGAGACGAAGACGTCCGGGCCGAGGCGCGCTCCCGTGTCTCCGAGGTGTTGGGTGGGAGGCACGGCACGCCCCAGCATATAATTTCCCCTGAACGCCTGATCTCGGTGGCTCCAGTAGATCTGCGAAAGGTTCCCCCAGGGAAGACTTATGTCCGTCCTGCGCTCCGCAGGAGAATTTTGAAATGGGGACACTGTTCTCTTGTGGCTGGTCACCCAGGAGCACGCAAATCCTTCCTCCTAATCTCTCGTTTTTACTGGTGGCCAGAGCTTGCTAGGGACATCAAGGATTTCGTGAAGTCCTGCGTTACTTGTGCTCGTAACAAGACTCCTCGCCACAAACCCGCGGGTTTGCTCCAGCCTCTGCCCATCCCTAGGGCCCCTTGGACTCATGTGGCAATGGATTTCGTCACGGATCTGCCTCCCTCTTCGGGCAACACGGTCATCTGGGTGGTCGCGGACCGTTTTTCGAAGATGGCGCACTTTATCCCGTTGCCAGGGCTGCCCTCTGCCCCCCAGTTGGCCAGCCAGTTTTTTCTCCACATCTTCCGCCTACACGGACTTCCGCAGCACATTGTCTCGGATCGGGGGGTCCAATTTGTGTCGAGGTTCTGGCGGGCCCTCTGCTCTCGGTTGCAGGTGAACCTCGATTTCTCTTCCGCCTACCACCCGCAGACGAACGGCCAAGTGGAGAGGATCAATCAGATCCTGGGGGGCTATTTACGACATTTTGTCTCGGCTCGACAGGATGACTGGGCCAGCTTGCTTCTTTGGGCGGAGTTTTCCTATAACTCCCTGGAGTCGGAATCCACTGGTACCTCGCCATTTTTCATCGTCTATGGCCAGCATCCCCGCCCTCCATTACCATTGTCTCCACCATCAGAAGTGCCGGCAGCGGATACTTTTGCCCAAGATATGGTGTCCATTTGGAAACAGACGCGCCAGTCTCTGCAGCATGCATCCGCACGCATGAAGGTCCAAGCGGACAAGAATAGAAGACCCTCCCCAGTGTTTTCGCCTGGCGACAAGGTCTGGCTATCGGCCAGATATATCCGGCTGAAGATCCCCTCGTACAAATTGGGGCCCCGGTACGTAGGACCATTTGAAGTACTCGCCCGCATCAACCCGGCTGCCTACAAACTCCGGCTCCCACCCACAATGCGTATTCCCAACTCCTTCCATGTCTCCTTGTTGAAGCCTGTGGTCCTGAACCGTTTTCCCAGAGGATCAAGCCTCCATCTTCTGAAGCGGAGGCCGCCAACATCTTCACTGTAAATGAGATCCTAGACATGAAGACCATCAAGGGAAGGCGGTATTTCCTGATTGACTGGAAGGAGTTTGGTCCTGAGGAGAGATCGTGGGAGCCGGAGGACAACATCTTGGACCGTGAGTTGCTGCAGAAATTCCTCCAGGCCAGGAAGAAGAGGAGGGCTAAGGGGGGGGGGTACTATTGCGACCGGCGCCCGCGACTCCTCCTGCGGGCGCCGGCGCAGCTATGCCCCGGTCCCCGAGACGAGTGCCGCCGCTGCCCGGGTGTCGTGCGGCGGGCGCCCCCGCCCTGGGGCCTCATACTACCCAGCCCACCCCCTGTTTCCCTGCAGTCTCCTGCTGTGGGGTGATCTAAGGCCCGGCCCCGGGCTCTTGAATTTAAAGGGGCAGGGCGCCGGTAATTGGGAAATTCCGGGGCACTGCCTCTATTTCACCGGGCGTTTCCCGCCCGCTCCCTCCGGGACTTTGGGGCCCTTCCATGAAAAGCGTTCCTATTGTTCTTTCCTGATCTCCCATTACCTACCCTCGTTCCCTCCTTGACCACGGTCCTCCGCCTGCCCGCCCCGCCTCCCTGTCCCGACCACAACCATGGGCCTGCCCGACCTTCTGCCTGACCCCAATACAGCCTGCCTGACGATTTTGCACCACTTATACTTGGGCTCCCACCACAAGAAAGTCACGTCGGGTAAGCCCGGGTAACTCCCGCCGCAGCAAGCCCATCCGCTTTGGGGGGGGGCTCTGGTGAAAAACCGGGACCTATTTTGACCCGTTCCCTGGCGTGGCTTACACCAACGTTTGTGGGGGTCCATGGATCCACTTCCGGTCCGGAACCGAAAAACAACTTATACACAGCAATAGGAAGCCTACTTCCGGCCAGCATTAATGACCCCGGGGAATGAACTCTTGACGCTGGGTTTTATCAGACCCACATCAGTCTGCATCATTTAAAAGGGAAAGTATTTCTCCTGGATTTTCCTTGTAACTGGGGCTAAAACACTAACAACAGTTACTGGGTAAATCTCAAAAAATGCCTTTCGAAGGTCTTTTTCTGGGCTTATCGGGGGCACAATTTGTAAAACAAAGTACCGAAAAACACACACACAAAAATTAATAAAATAAATAATAACAAACAGCAACTTTTAGCCCAGTCCTTAATGACCCTAAGGGTATGTTCACATGGCTTTTATTTTTGGGACATTTGCCACAAAATTTTCAGTACTATGGGTTGCCCCCCCCCGGGGGCCCCCGGGAGTGCATGTCTATGGGGCGGCGGGTTGCCGCCCCCCCCATGCCGTGGGAGTACATGCTGATCAGCGCGACTCCCAAAGACTCCGCAGATAACCCGTGTGAACATACCCTAAAACTTTATATCACCAATATATAAATGTCTGTGATACAAAAAGTTACACAATCACAAAACTTATTTTAGCACCACTTTTGCTGTTAAAATGCTAATTAAATAAAAAATGTGAAAAAAACTTTTTTTTTTACAATTTTCCCTCATATTAATAAAAAAAATTAAAAATGACAAAAAATAAAGCATATCACGGAAAACAGGCAAAAAAATTAGTACAATAACTGGGTGCAAGAAAGTGTTAAAGTGTTCAAACCAATGTGTACTATGGAAAAGGAAAATGTGCCTGGTCAGGATGGGGGGTAAACAGCCCGGTCAGAACTGGTAAAAAATGTAGGCAAAGGTAAACAAACACAATCACCAAATACATTATTTTTGGGTTTTTGTTTTCTCTTAAGATTTTGGGGGAAATCTTATCTCCTGAAATTTGTACAAAACTTCCTTAGGTTTACCACCTCTCTCTCCCTCTTACAGGTGCAACAGGGGGACAGGAGGTAAATGCCCTTTTCCCTGCTGATTTTTCTTATCTGCTTTTAGGGGAATTTGTTTTACATAATTTAAATGACAGCCCTTTAACCCTTTAGAGCTCTGTAGCCTTTTGCCCTGCTGTTTACAACCCCCGGCACTCATGTCCTTTTAACAAAGGTTTTTCTTTGGGAAAAGCAGAGCTGAAATTTCCAATCACTGTTGTAGGGCCCAACCCCCCCGCCTGCGGCTGAAAACGGGCCCGTGGCTCTGATTTAAAACCACATGGGGAGACAACCCCCTTAAGGGAATTAATTTTTCAACTTTTTAGGTTAGAAAAGAGACTTTTAGGAACTGAAATTAAAAATTGAAAACAGAAAATTTTCAGAGGATGCAGACACAACAAGGGGGAAAACGGGTATTACATAGACGGAGTACAGATAAATTTTAAGGGGACCAAAAGTAGATAACTATTGAGGGGAAGTACAGGCACCCAGAGGGGTGCCCCGGCTTAAAAAAATTTATAGCTGGTGTTGATTAAAAATTTTTAAAGCCACCAAATTTTCCCCTGTTTTTTACAACTGTACAATGCCCAATTTAAAATGGAAACAAAATGCAAGTTTTTCAGTGCCATCCCCCTTAAAAGATTGAGGGGGGTTTAAAAAATTTTTTTTGAGATACTGTATATCTAAATGTAATTAAACCTAGAAAAAAGGCAAGTACCAACAAAAAAAAATTTTGGGAAAACAGTGATTTTTTTGGGGCCCCCGATGTCCCAACGTATTATATTTGGGTTTTTGGGGGTGATTTTGAATAGACTTCAGTTTTTTTTCAGTTTTGCTCTAGTTTCTGAGATATTTAATAGTTAATTAATGCAACACATTTGAAAAGCATTCAGAATTACAAGATTAATATTTTAGTTACAACTAGTAAGAAACAGTCTAACATCATAGAAAAAAATAAATTAAAAATATCTAATAATCACAGGAAAAAGTTATTTGATTAATTAATATAATATTAATTAGTTATTAATTGTTATTCATGTCAATGCTTCAAAAAACACTATTTGTGTGATCTTTTATGTGTGTCATCAGGATAATAAAGTTGGAGACTCCAACAGTAGTTTGCTATCATGTGTATAATGGCGCGCGCTGCGGTCCAACACTCTGTCCATGGTCATACCCGCTCCCTCTTCTGGCTTTCCAGCTCAAGGACTCCTCTATTTCCACTCTGCCATGTGCCTGATCTGCACTCGTGCTTGCTTTCTCTTCCTCCAGATTTCTCTGACGTCAGTTCTGCTTCTGGCCACTAGGAAGAGGGGGGGGGGGGGGGGAGCAGCGCTTTGGTCTATTTCATTTAAAGGGCCAGTGCACGTCAGATTAACCTTCCCCAGCCAATCGCTGGGGCCATGAGCTATTTAGGGAATCTCTTCCCAGCAATCTTTGCACAGTTATTGGTGCTCGTCCTGTACGTTCTGCCGGCTCTGCGCATTTAGCTCCTGCACGATTTCCTGCAACCAACCTTCTACTATGTTCCTGACCTCGCCTGTAGGATACCTGCACTGACCTTGTTACTTGTGCCCCGGACCACGTTATTGCCTAGCCCTCCTGTACTATGTTCCAGATTCATCGTCTGTCACTGTTAGGGCCCACGTCAGGGGTAGCTACCTGGGGGTTCCCCGCAGCGAAGTCCACTTCTGCCTTGCGGTGGGCTTTGTGAAGACCAGGGGGCCTCTTAGGCTCTGATCCTCAGCATAGGTTACGCCAACCTTATGCGGTGACCTACAGATCCACCTTTTGTCCTCCATGCCATCGTGACAGTATAACTGGGCTATGGATCCCGCCGATCAACTGCTGCCAGACGCAGAGAGCCTCATGGCCGAGATTACACGCCAGGGCACCCATCAAGAGCAGCTGTTCCAAATGTTGCAGAACTTGCACCTCGACTCCAGGAAGCTTCAACTGCCTTGGCTCCCACACCAGTCTCCATTCCATTGCCCGTTCCAGCGATGCCAAACAGCTCCTCCCTGCACCTGCCTCTACCTCCTTATTACAGTGGGCATCCCAAGACCTGATGAAGTTTTCTGAATTAATGCTAAATACATTTCGAGGTTCTGGCCCACCAATTTTCCACAGATTGGGCAAAAGTGGCCTTCATCATTTGCCTGCTCTCCGGTGAAGCGCTAGCCTGAGTCATTTCCCTGGGGGAATGTGGGGTTCCTCTAACCGTCAACTTTACCGACTTCCTGGCAACCTTCCGCAAAGTATTTGAGGAACCCCTTCAGACTTCATCGCTTCTCCGGCTTTAACAGGGTGATTCCACGGTGGGACAGTATGCCATCCGATTCCAGACTCTGAACTTCTGAGCTGAGCTTCTGAGCTGTCTTGGAATAATGAGGCTCTGGTTGCAACATTCTGGGAAGGCCTGGCCAGTCGTATCAAAGACGAGTTTGTGGGGTGTGACCTGCCAACCAGTCTGGATGACCTCCTCAGTCTGGCCACCCGTATCAAGGTCCAGAACATCAACAAGAGGTTTGTCAACAACGGGAAGCTCCTCGACCCCGCATAATTCCCTGCCTGGCACCAGTTTTTCAGGAACCTTTTCAACCTGTCTTGTCTACCTCTCAAAAAGAACCTATGCAAGTTCACAGAGCCCAACAGTCAGAGGAGTAGAAGGCCGCAGACGTAACTTGGGCCTTTGCCTACTGTGGCACCAAGGAACACCAGCCTTCAACTTGACGTGTAAGTGGACTCGGGCTCAGCTGGCAACTTTATCCATCCCGCGCTAGTCACCAAATATCATCTGCTTGTGGTTCCTTTGGTCAAGCCCCTCTCCATCTCCTCCGTGAATGGGAAGCTTCTCTCCTGTACCATCCAGTACCATACTCAGCCTATTCCTCTGCGCATCAGAGTTTTGCATTGAGAACTAATCTCCTTTCTCATGCTACCCTGCTCCTCCAGCCCTCTACTTCTGGGTCTCACATGGTTACGAACTCATGGTCCTAGCATTGACTGGAGAACTAGTCAATGCGGTCACATGCTAGAGCACACAGTGCCATTCTTCCTGCATCTCGGTTCCTCATCCTCCTCACCATGTTGGCATCTCCACACTTCAGCCTGCTGACCCTGCTCCTCCCGGACTCCCTATGCTCTATTAGGATTTTGCTGATGTCTTCTGCAAGAAACAGGCAGAGACACTTCCTCCTTATCAGCCCTATGATTGTCCAATAGAGCTTCAGCCAGTTACCACCCCTCCTCGCGGCAGGGTGTTCTCTCTGGTTTACCCGGACCTTAAATTCCATTGCAGTCATATCCATCAGGTTCCAGCCCCTCTCTGACATAACTATCTATACGCCAAGCTGGAGAAGTGCCTCTACAAGTGTTCCAGCCTACCATTCCTGGGGTACATAGTTTCGGTACAAGGTCTTCAAGGTAAACCAGAGGGTGTTCCCTCTTTGCTTACCTGGATGACATTTTGATCTTTTCTCCGGACCTTAAAGTCCATTGCAATCATATCAATCAGGTTCTGGTCCATCTGTGGCACAACTATCTCAACGCCAAGCTGGAGAAGTGTCTCTACGAGTGTTCCAGCCTACCATTCCTGGGGTACATAGTTTCGGTACAAGGTCGTCAAATGGACTTTGAGAAGTTGACTGCGGTGTTAAACTGGTCACACTCTGTGGGCCTCTGTGCTATCCAACATTTCATTGGATCTTCTAACTACTACCGCCAGTTTATTCCACATTTTTCTACTCTCATTGCCCCTATTGTTTTTCTCACCAAGAAAGGCAATAATCCTCGTCTATGGAGCCAAGAAGCTGAAAAAGCCTTTACTCAGTTGAAGTTTGCCTTCGCCTATGTCTCCGTTCTTCATTGCCCTGAGCCTGAGAAGCCTTTCTACTTGGAAGTCGACGCCTCCTCAGTTGGAGCCAGAGCCGTCCTCATGCAAAAGTCCGTCAAAAATAAGTTCCATACCTGCAGCTTTTTCTCTAGAACGTTTTCTCCTGCTGAGAAGAACTACTTCATTAGGGAGAGGGAACTGCTGGCCATTAAACTGGCCTTGGAAGAGTGGCAACACATTCTGGAAGGTGATCAACATCCCGTGACAATCATAAGAATCTTCTATACCTGCAAACGGCTCAACACTTAAATCCCCGCCAAGCCAGCTAGTCTTTGTTTTTTCCTCGTTTTAACTTCAATATTCACTTCTGCACAGCAGCACATTTTCGTCCACACAGGATGCCGGCCCACATCGTCTCGGATAGAGGAGTTCAGTTTACCTCCCGGTTTTGGCGTGCTCTATGTTCACAACTAAACCCAACTAAAGATTAAGTTAGACCTGTCCTCTGCCTACCATCCTCAGTCCAACGACCAAGTGGAACAGGTCAACCAGATTTTGGAGAACTGTTTGTGCCAATTTATCTCTCCACGTCAAGACAACTGGGTGCATCCTCTTCCCTGGGCTGAATTTGCCTATAATAATCATTCTAGGGAATCCTCACGGAATTCTCCTTTCTTCATCGTGTTTGGCCAAAATTCTCAATTAATCGGTATTCTTGCAAAGTTATCCCATCCACATCTACTAGTAGTGAAGACTCCTTTGAGGTTAAGGAGATCCTGGATATGAAGCAATCCAGGGGCAAGACCTATGACTTCATAGAAGGGAAAGTATTTGGTCAAGAAT
Source organism: Phyllomedusa bahiana (assembly GCA_025379985.1). Lineage (NCBI taxonomy): Eukaryota > Metazoa > Chordata > Amphibia > Anura > Hylidae > Phyllomedusa > Phyllomedusa bahiana. The sequence goes on along the minus strand of JAODAL010003848.1, from coordinate 69,966 downwards.
AATGTCAACCCAGCCCTAAACCAATGGTTTCATAGGATCCGCTGTCGTGAGGAAAGGGGCCCTAAAAGGGTGGGTACTGTAATGACGTATGCTGCAGTCCAACACTCTGTCCATGGTCACGCCCGCTCCGTGGGGGCACGTGCCTTTTTTCCCTTTGATTTAAATGGCCAGCGCACACCATATTAACCTTCCCAAGCCAATCACCTGGGGCCATGGGCTATATAGGGAATCTCATCCCAGCAACCTTTGACCAGTTATTGGTGCTCGTCCTGTACGTTCTGCCATCTCTGCATGTTTAGCTCCTGCCTGATTTCCTGCTACCAATCTTCTGGTATGTTCCTGACCTCGCCTGTATGCTGCCTGCCCTTACCTTTTTGCTTGTGCCCCGGACCACGTTAATGCCTAGCCCTCCTGTATTACATTCATGGTTAATTGGCTGTCACCGCTAGGATCTACATCGGAGGTAGCAACTTGGGGGTTCCTCGCAGTGAAGTCTGCTCCTGCCTTGTGGCGGGCTCCTGTGAAGACCAGGAGGCCTCTTAAAATCCGCTCCTCGGCATAGGTTATGCCAACCCTATGCGGTGACCTGCGGATCCACCTTCCGTTATCAGTGCCATTGTGACAATGTGTATGTCCATCTGCCTTGATATCTCTCCTCCATCACCCTCATACCCTGGTGGAATCTCTTGCCTTGTTCCTCACTGAAGTCTCCAACGTTATCTGGAAATCTGTTTAAATGGCTATGGAGAGAGTGCATCTTTATGCTAAAATTAACTCTAACATTTCTGAAGTTAGCAAGCATATCTTGCACCAATTCTTCATAATTATTATTATTACCCTAGTAGTTCTTCACAACAGAAACAAAACTCTTCCAGGACGAAGACTCTGTGTTATTAAACCCTTAACGACCTTGGACGTATGCATAGGTCCAGGTCGTTTGGGGGTTAACGACCTTGGACGTATACATACGTCCTGAGGATCACGCGAACACTAAAGCAGAGTTCCCGCGATCAGCGTGGGATGTCAGCTTTATATTACAGCTGACATCCCGCAGCGTCGGCCCCGACCCGAGATCACTCCGGGGGGAGGAGGGGCTAACCCCTTAATTATCGCGACCATTGGGTCACAATAACTAAGAGAGACGCTGGAGGAGATCGCTCCTCCTGCGTCTCTGTCCGAGGCAGCAACTGCACGGATCGCTTGATCCGTGCAGCTCCTGCCTTCTGACAGACAGCCCGGAGGGCATAGAATGCCTTCCGGGTTGTCTGTGACGTCACGATGCCCGGCCGTGCCCTGTGGGCATGGCCCGGCATCGTGACTGACAGTTGTCATAGGAACCAGTGCACAGCAACAAGCTGTGCATTGATTCCTATTGAATGAGAGATCTAAAGATCTCTCATTCAAATCCCCTATGGGGAAAAGTAAAAAGAAAATGTGAAGAAGTAAAAAAAAAGTGAAAAACATGTAAAACACAAACACGAAAAATAAAATAAAAACACGTACACCGCCCTTTTCCCCTTTACAAATGCCAATCGCCCCAAAAAGATCAAAAATAAATAAAGTACCCGTATTTGGTATCGCCAACGACCTGCCCTATAAATCTGTCATGTTAATTTACCCGTACGGTGAACACCGTAAAAAAAAGAAAAAAAAAACCTATCACAGAATTAAGATTTTTGTTCATCCCGCAGCACATAAAATGGAAAAAATGGGATCAAAAAGTCCTAAAAACGCCAACGTTGTACCAATTAAAACGTCCATTCATCCCGCAAAAAAAACTCCTAACAAAGCCCTGTATACGGAAAAATAAAAAAGTTATGGCTCTCAGGAGATAGCGATGCATAAATATTTTTACACACTAAAAATACTTTATTTTTTTAAAGTGCTTCAACATAAAAAAAACTATATAAATTGGGTATCGCCATAATCGTATCGACCCACAGAGTAAAGGTAACTTATTACGGATACTGCACAGTGAGCGCTGTTAAAAATAAAAATAAAAAACACTACTAGGATTGCAGAATTTTCTTCACTCTGCCTTCCAAAAAACGGATTTAAAACTGATCAAAAACGTCAACTCATCCCGCAAAAAAACAAGCCTGTTTACAGCTCCATACACAGAAAAATTAAAAAGTTATAGCTCTCAGACTATGGCAATGCAAAAATGTGTTTTCCTGTTTGAATAAAAGTGTTTTATTGTATAAAAGCAGTAAAAAATAAAAAAAAATATACAAATTGGTTATTGCTGTAATCGTATCGACCTGCTGAGTAAAGTTAGCATGTCATATCTAACGCAGAGTGACCGCTATAAAAAATAAAAAATAAAAACACACTACCAGGATTGCTGTATTTTGTTCAAAACGCCTCACAAAAACCTTAATAAAAAGTGAACAAAGTGTTGTATGCACCCCATAATGGTACCAATAAAAGCATCAATTCACCCCGCAAAAAACAAGGCCCTACACAGCTCTGCACACAGCAAAATAAAAAGGTTATGACTGTCAGAATAGGACAACATAAAAACGCAATTTTTTATAGACCTATTTCTATTGTGTAAAAGTAATAAAACATAAAAAACTATATAAAATTTATACCATTGCAATTGTACCGACCCCCATAGTAAAGTTATCACATCATTTACACTGCATGGCGAACGCTGTAAAATTGAAGCCCAAAAAACAATGGTGGAACTGCGTTTTTCCCCCCCATTTTCATGGCCCAATGCTAAAAAAAACGATGGAACACCTGTGCACCCAAAATGCACAATACACCCCTAGATGAGATCCCTGAGGGGTGTTGAATCTAAAATGGGGTGACTTCTGGAAGGTTTCACCTGTTCTGGTACTTTAGGGGCTTTGCAAATGCGACATGGCCCCACCAAAATCTGCGTTCCAAAAGCCAAATAGTGCTCCCTCCCTTGTACGCCCTGCCATGCGCCCAAACAGCAGTTTACACCCACATGTAAGGTATTGCCGAACTTGGAAGAAATTGCTTAACAAAGTTTTGGGGTTCTTTTTTCCAGGATTCCTTGTAAATATGAAACATTTTAAGCTAAAATTGCAGATTATTGGAAAAATAATTTTTTTACATTTTCACAGCCTAATGCTAAAAAAAAATTTGTGAATCACCTGTGGGGTCGATATACTCACAAAACACCTGTATATATACCTTAAGGTGTGTAGTTTCCAATATGGGGTCTTTTTAGGGGTCCAAGCAAAACAAAAAGAAAAAAAAACAGCCTCGGCACTACACTGCAAGGCAACAACTAGTGGGATCTCCGGATACACAGCTGCATGCAAACTAACAAATTAGCACGGAGTGCGGTGCTCAGTGAAAGTATAAAGACCAGTATAAAGTCTATGCATGAATAAAAATAGAGAAAGAGAAATCCTTCACGGCACTCACCATTCTTCACATAAAATGCTATTTATTTAGGCTTACTTGACATACAGGGCATACGGGAGTAAGAGCGACAGAAAGGCAACAGCCGTTTCGCGTGAGACCACGCTTCCTCTAAGCCTACGGTGAACTTGCGTCATCACGCTTTTATGTCCACCTGTATCTGTCAATCAACATTAAATTACATACAAAAGTAACAAAGACAAACATATTATAAAAACGATGAAAGATCATTACGATCGTTGAGGCCAAGTGGACCCAGCGCCTCTGTGCGCAGGATCCAACGTGCTTCACACTGTAATAATTTTGTGTGCCTATCCATACCATCCAAAGGCATAAGGATTCTTTGTAAACCTGCAAATTTAACCCCTGCTGTGTCATTCCCATGGGCATCTCTCATATGGGCTATCCATCTCGGAGCTCCCTTTTCGCTCCTAAGAGAATAAAGATGTTCCCTAACTCTTTTGTGTAGTGGTCTAATAGTTTTTCCAATATAAAATAGACCACATGGGCACCATAAGGCATAGACCACAAAGTCCGATTTACAGGTAATAAAATGTTTCGTTTTATGTACATATTTTCCCAACTTCAATGTTGTACTATCATCGAAAAATTTACAATAAGAACAATTCCTACATCTATGGTTACCGATAGTACACCTTTTTTCCAACAACTAGAAGCTGTACTTGTCAATCTCCCTTTAACAATTCATCTCATGAGATTAGTGGTTCGACAAAACGAGATAAGAGGCGGAGATTGTGTTTTTTCCTGGAGAGTAGTACATTACTCAACAAGTACCAATAACGATTTATGGTACGTTTAATTTGGTCTGCCAAATGGCAGTATTGAAATGAGAAGATACATCTGTTCATTTTTCTCTTTTTTCTTTTTAATGATTGTGGTTTGATAAGACTATCTCTATCCTGCTCACTCGCTTTTTTAAAAGCAGACTGTAGCATTTTTTCACTATAGCCTCTATCACGTAATCTTTCAATTAGATCTAAAGATTGGGCCAAATAATCCGAGTATTCCGTGTTGTTCCTCCTAAGACGTAAAAACTGGCCATAGGGGAGTCCTGAAATTACATGATGAGGATTAAAACTTTTACTATGTAACACTGAATTTGTGGCAGTTGGCTTTCGATACCCTTGTGTTAATATTTTATCTCCATCTAGTTTGATATTCACATCCAAAAACTGTATCTCTTTATCCTCACATTGTGCTGTGAAAGTCATATTTAAGTTGTTACAATTTATATATCTAATGAACTCTTGGAATTGTTCTACACTTCCAGACCAAACAACAATGACGTCATCTATAAAACGTGACCAATGCTTTATGTATTTGACATAGGGATTAATAGTGTTATATACATATTTCTCCTCCCATATTGCCAAAAACAAATTAGCTAGAGTCGGAGCTACCGGCGTACCCATCGCCGTGCCTACTGTCTGTATATACCACTCCTGTCCAAACATAAATGTATTGTGATTCAGAACAAATTCCAATAGCCTACATACAAATTCAACATGGCTATTTTCCACCTCCTTTCTTTTCAAAAAGGTCCTCACTGTACTAATGCCATCTTCATGTCTAATCCTAGTATACAAGCTAACCACGTCAATGGTAGCTAATCTATCCTCAGGACCAACAGTTAGATCTGAAAGATTATACAACAAGGTCTTAGTATCCAATAAATAGGATGGCACACTAGCAAGCAGTGGGCGGAGGTACCAATCTAAATATCTGGAAATTGATTCCGTAAGGGAACCTCTACAGGAGACTATGGGACGACCGGGAGGATTTTGTAGGGATTTGTGGATTTTAGGTAGAAAATACCAATAAGGTTTGATCGGTTTTGGAGGAAGCAACCTGTTAGCAAGTTTCTCTGTCCAAAACCCAATCTCAACACCTTGTCTCAATAACAACTTAAGTGAGTTATGATGTTTACTCAACGGATTTGTTTTCAACTTTGTATATGTTATTCCATCATTAAGTTGTCTATGGGCCTCCTGTAGATAGAAAGTTCTGTTCATTATCACCACATTTCCCCCCTTGTCGGCAGGCTTCACAATCAAATTATCATTGTGTTTCAATTTTTCCAAGGCCTTCATCTCATCAGCAGATAGATTAGGTGTAATCACCGGATAAACCAAAGCTTTAATATCCCTTAAAACTGCTGTACTGAACACTTCCAGAGTTGAGCCTGGCGACAAGGGGGGAAAAAATGTGGACTTAGTACCACCTTGAAACTGTACAAAATCCTCACTATTGTCAATATTATCACTCTCCTCCCCCAACAAATCAAACAAATCCAATACAGCTTCTCTATCCTCATCCGAAAAGTTACATCCTCTAGCAAAATCTCTAGCCTCAACAGATAATGGCCTGTCTCCAGGAAGAAGGTCCCCATCTCCCGACATCTCTTTGTTTTTAAAGATTTTGTACAAGTTCAATTTCCTCAAGGACTTACTTAAGTCAATTTGAAACTGAACAAAATCAAATCGGTTTGTAATACAAAAACTTAATCCTTTGGACAGTAAAGAAAGAGTGGCAGTATCGAGAGTACAATCAGAAATATTAATCACATTGGTCACATTATTTTTATCATTTTTTAATGCTGTGGATGTGAGAGAATCAGGAGACTCTACTTGTGCCAAGAGACCTGTTTTCTCTTCATACCTCCCCCTGACGGGTTGTTTGTTTTTATTCCTCCCTCCTCGGCGTATCCGCCTCCGGAGTTTTTTGACGAGAGACTACCCCAGTGTCTCGTCATAGTACGAGACTTTTCAAAATCCAGATTATCTTCCATATTGCTGGAGTCAGAACCCGTATCAGACGTCCAGTAGTCTCTATTAGCTCTTCCACGGGGTTTCCTTCTGTTTCCTCTAAATGGCCGTGAGCGATATTGCTTCTGCTTATTCCAGGAAAAAACGCGATCAGAATCATAGTCTATTTTATCCCGGATAAATTTATCTCGTTTCCTCTCCTTAATCTCATTCTGTATGGGTATCAATCGTCCTTCCATTTTCTTAGAGAAATTTTTCCACTGTGCCTCCGTAAGGCGAGTTTGCAACTCTATTTTCGAATTATTTAGATCCTGGCACACTTGATCATATTCCACTTTTGATCGCTCCAAAATTAGATGCAATAGATTAAGCGAGTGTTGCATATGAGCCTCTTTCCATTTCTGAGCAAACTCTTTATCGTCCTGATATTGCGACATCTCTTTGTACATTCTCAGGCCTCTAGGAGCTCGTTCGGACTCATGATAGGACTGCAAAGTATTGTTTGTCCAGAACAATTTAACTTCCTTCTCGGCCAAATTCAGTACACGGTTTTCAAGAGTGCGAATGCTCATTACTTTTATGTCATCGTTCAGATTACATTCTGAAAAGAACGCATCCAGATTCTCCCTGCCCTCAGCAAGTGCCTTAGTATTGCACGCAGCATTTACAATTTCTTTATCCTCATCCATTTTTCAAACACTTAGTTAGCCCAAATCAGGTGTGCTCAGAGACTTAAAGAAGAAAGTCCATATGAATCCAAGCAAAACAAAAAGAAAAACTTTTGTTCTGAATCACAATACATTTATGTTTGGACAGGAGTGGTATATACAGACAGTAGGCACGGCGATGGGTACGCCGGTAGCTCCGACTCTAGCTAATTTGTTTTTGGCAAATACATAAAGCATTGGTCACGTTTTATAGATGACGTCATTGTTGTTTGGTCTGGAAGTGTAGAACAATTCCAAGAGTTCGTTAGATATATAAATTGTAACAACTTAAATATGACTTTCACAGCACAATGTGAGGATAAAGAGATACAGTTTTTGGATGTGAATATCAAACTAGATGGAGATAAAATATTAACACAAGGGTACCGAAAGCCAACTGCCACAAATTCAGTGTTACATAGTAAAAGTTTTCATCCTCATCATGTAATTTCAGGACTTCCCTATGGCCAGTTTTTACGTCTTAGGAGGAACAACACGGAATACTCGGATTATTTGGCCCAATCTTTAGATCTAATGGAAAGATTACGTGATAGAGGCTATAGTGAAAAAATGCTACAGTCTGCTTTTAAAAAAGCGAGTGAGCAGGATAGAGCTAGCCTTATCAAACCAAAATCATTAAAAAGAAAAAAGAGAAAAATGAACAGATGTATCTTCTCATTTCAATACTGCCCTTTGGCAGACCAAATTAAACGTACCATAAATCGTTATTGGTACTTGTTGAGTAATGATACTACTCTCCAGGAGAAAACAAAATCTCCGCCTCTTATCTCGTTTCGTCGAACCACTAATCTCAGAGATGAATTAGTTAAAGGGAGATTAACAAGTACAGCTTCTAGTTGGTTGGAAAAAGGTGTACCTATCGGTAACCATAGATGTAGGAATTGTTCTTATTGTAAATTTTTCGATGATAGTACAACATTGAAGTTGGGAAAATATGTACATAAAACGAAACATTTTATTACCTGTAAATCGGACTTTGTGGTCTATGCCTTATGGTGCCCATGTGGTCTATTTTATATTGGAAAAACTATTAGACCACTACACAAAAGAGTTAGGGAACATCTTTATTCTCTTAGGAGCGAAAAGGGAGCTCCGAGATGGATAGCCCATATGAGAGATGCCCATGGGAATGACACAACAGGGGTTAAATTTGCAGGTTTACAAAGAATCCTTGTGCCTTTGGATGGTATGGATAGGCACACAAAATTATTACAGTGTGAAGCACGTTGGATCCTGCGCACAGAGGCGCTGGGTCCACTTGGCCTCAACGATCGTAATGATCTTTCATCGTTTTTATAATATGTTTGTCTTTGTTACTTTTGTATGTAATTTAATGTTGATTGACAGATACAGGTGGACATAAAAGCGTGATGACGCAAGTTCACCGTAGGCTTAGAGGAAGCGTGGTCTCACGCGAAACGGCTGTTGCCTTTCTGTCGCTCCTACTCCCGTATGCCCTGTATGTCAAGTAAGCCTAAATAAATAGCATTTTATGTGAAGAATGGTGAGTGCCGTGAAGGATTTCTCTTTCTCTATTTTTATTCATGCATAGTCTTTTTAGGGGTGTTTATTAAGTTTTAGCACCTTAGGGTCTCTTCAAACCTGAAATGGCACCTAAGTAAAATTGCATTGAAAATGCGACCCCAGAATCCAGTAGGTGCTCCTCCTATTCTGGGGCTTATGGTTGAGCCAAATAGCGCACTAAGGCCACATATGGGATATCTCTAAAAACGGCAGACCTGGCGGAATTGATATTATGTTGCATTTATCTAGTCACATTTACCGTATTCCAGTGAATAATGGATAAATATTGAAAATCTGCAAAAATAGTGAAATTTTGAAATTTCACCTCCACTTTGCTTTAATTTCTGTGAAATACCTAAAGGGTTAACAAACTTCCTAAACACTGTTCTAAATACTTTAAGGGGTCTAGTTTCTTAGAAGGCATCATTTATGGGGGTATCTAACATGCAGGCCCCTCAAAGCCACATCAGAACTGGACTGGTCCCTAAAAAAAATGTATATTGCAAATTTTCTTGAAAATGTGAGAAATTACTACTAAATTTCTAAGCCCTCTAATTATATATATAAAAAAAAGGACATTTAAAAATTATGCCAACCTATAGTGCACATATGGTAGATGCTAGTTATAAACTATTTTGTGGTGAATAATTATCTGTCTTGCACGCAGAAATTTTTGAACTTTCAAAATCACAGATTTTTCAAATTTTTCATGACATTTTGATATTTTTCACAAAAAACAAGGCTTGTATGGATAAAATTTTCTTACCAACTTAAAGCACAATGTGTCACGAGAAAACAATCTCAGAATTACATGGATAGGTAAAAGTGTCAAAAAGTTATTCTCACATAAAGTGACACATGCCAGATTTCAAAAATAGGGCTGTGTCAGTAAGGCCAAAACTGGCTGGGTCCTTAAGGGGTTAATGCATTTGGTAAAATTGGAATCGTTCATGAGTTTATGAATATGAGAACCATCAAAGATTCCAGCTTTTAGTTTTTCCATGCTCATTCCAGAAAAGGATCTACAAATGTGCTTGAAGCAATTACCCATTTTATCCAAAGCCCTAACAAATTGCTTCATCAATCCTAACTTAATATGAAGCGGTGGGAGAATGATTTTGTTCTTGTCCACCAGACGCTTGTTGATGATATTCACAGCGCCAGCAATCATTTCTTCCCTTGTAGGCCATGATACTTTTGTCCAATGATCTTGCTTTGCCCTGCTATCACAAAGGCAGATGAAGCATGGGGATTTTGTGTATTCATATTGCTGTCACCGTCACTGCCACGTGGAATAGATCATCTTGCTGATTCCAAATCAGGTTAACCCCACTGAGCTTTCTTATAGCGATTAAAGCCTTTAATCTTTACAACACAAAAATAACAATCATCATGGTGGTTTCTCGGTTCTCTCCATACCATTGGCACACCAAAGTTGTACTCCAAAATAAGCCGGGTATACTCTAACAACATCTGAGATATTACTTCTTTGTTTTTCAACCACATAGTCTCCACAGATATAGCAGAATACTTCAGGATTGTTGATGCAGACTCTTCCTATTGAAATCATATTTTTTTTACATATATTTATACAGTATACTTATTAAGACAGAACTTTTTGGGTATAAACCAAGACTGGGTTGACAAACCCAGTTGATTTTTTTCCTCTGCAACTTCACAGTCGCATTTATAGCATTGTAGACCTACATCAGGGAATATATAGGGTTAAGTGATTTGTTAATTCTTCACTAAGTACTTTTGTTCTTAATTTCTAGCATTTAGGAATTTTCTTTTGATCTTGGTCTGCCTGGAACAAAATCAAATCCAGATTGAAGTACAAAATGATTATATGGGGTATGTCATTACCTAAGATACTTTTAAAAAGTCAAAAGACAGACCAAAAGCTGTTGCATTTGTTAGCACACATAAGTTGCATTGGGGGAACGCATGTTATGGGTGCTCCCACTACCCACACATCAAGTCGCAGACACACCTATACTCTTGTTGCCCCAGCTGTGTCTTCGGCAAGTGGCGCCGCGACCCACATGTCAGGCTGCGGAAGCACTCATAGCCCAGATCGCTACTCTCCTCTCCTAGCTCCTGCCTGGCCTAGGAGGCAGGGGCACACGTGCAGCAGTTCAGTAAAATTTAAAGGGCCAGTGTGCTGGTGATTTGTTATCACCGGGCACTGACCCAATTTAAACCCTGCCTCTTCCTTTCCTTCCTGTTGGATCCATAGTGTCATACTGCCTACGCGAGTTCCTTGTGTGTTCTATTTTCTCCGTGTACCAGTTCCTCCAGCTACCGTCCCTCGACCATGAAACTTTGCTGCCAGCCCTTACCTTCCTGTTTGTCCCTGACTATGAGCCTGCCTAACAACTTTGTATCGCGTACACCTCGGCTGCCACTGATACACAGTACAATTGAAACCAGAAGTTTACATTCACTATATAAAAAGACACATATGCATGTTTTTTTCACTATCTGACATGAAATCAGAATAAAGCTTACCTGTTTTAAGTCAATTAGGATTACCAAAATTATTTAGATTTGCCAAATGCCAGAATAATGAGAGAGAGAAGTTTTTAAGGCATTTTTATTACTTTCTGCAAAGTGAAAAGTTTACATGCATTTCATTAGTATTTGGTAGCATTGCCCTTAAACTGTATTACTTGGGTCAAATGTTTTGGATATCCTTCTTCAAACTTCTCAAAAAAGTTGGTAGGAATTTAGGCACATTCCTGCTGACAGAACTGGTGTACCTGAACCATGTTTGGAGGTCGCCTTGCTCACACCTGCCTTTTCAGCTTTGCCCATAAATTTTCAATTGGATTGAGATCTGGGGTTTGTGATGGCAACTTCAAAACATTAACTTGGTTATACTTAAGCCACTTTGTAACCAGTTTAGCAGTATGCTTCAGGTCATTTTCCATTTGGAAGACCCATTTCCACCCAAGTTTTAACTTCCTGGCTGTTGTTTTGAGATGTTGCTTCAGTATTGCCACATAATCTTCATTCCTCATGATGCCATCTATTATGTGAAGTGCACCAGTCCCTCCTGCAGCAAAACAACCCTACAAGATGATGCTGCCACCCCTGTTTCACAGTTGGGATGGTGTTCTTGTGCTTCCAAGCTTCTCTCTTTTACCTCCAAACATAACGTTGGTCGTTATGGCCGAACAGTTAAATTTTAGTTTTGTCAGACCACAGGACATATCTCCAAAAATATAGGTCTTTGTTGTTTTGCTTTTGTTCTTGGGTTGATATGCACATGTTGGACCAAAGCATGTTCATCTCTGAGGCACAGAATCCCTCTCTTCCTGAGCAGTATGGCAGATGGACATTCCCATCTTGTTTGTACTTGTGTATAATTCTTTGTAAAGATGATCGAGACACCTTCAGGTATCTGGAATTTGCACCTAAAGATGATCTAGACTTGTGCAAGTCCACAATTCTCTTCCTGATATCTTGGTTGATTTCTTTAGATTTTCCCATGATGTTAAACACAAAAGCAGTGTGTTTCTGGTGCAAATAAGAAATACATCCACAGGTGTGTCTCTAATTAACTCAGATGTTGCCAATAAGCCTACCTATGGGCTGTCCCAAGTTGTTTAAAGGCATAGTAATCCTAATGTATGTAAACTTTTGACTTTGCAGAAAGTAATACAAATGCCTTAAAAATTCTCTCTCTCATTATTGTTGCATTTGGCAAATATAAATATTTTTGGTAATCTTAATTGACCAAAAAAGGGGAAGGTTTATTCTGATTTCATGACAGATAGTGAGAAAAACCTACATATTTGACTTTTTATATAGTGTATGTAAACTTCAGATTTCAACTGTTTATATGTCTTTTTTTGTAGTTAAAAGGGTTGTCTCACTACAAGGATTGCTTCTTATGTTAAAGATCTTGCAAAAACAAGACACTTTGCAATATATGTCCATTAACAGTGTCCTACCTATTCAGAGATATCCCCTCTTGTATGGGCTGCATCAGATCTTCAGGTTGCTATAGTTACTGACCTGTTTGATCGCTCCTGATGAGCTGTCAGCACAGGTCGCTATAGCTACAGACCTAGCTTCTACTGCAGCCAAGTAGAAGCCAGTAAACACGCCTCTGAATAAAAAATGAAACCAGAAACTGAGGTAATTTGAATTAATGTAGTTGGACAACCCTTTTAAGTCTTTTTTAATATTTCCATGAACCACTGGTTTAAAGAGTCAATTTGTAGAGCTTACATTTCAATAGATCAGCAAATTCTTTAAGCCCAGAGTCTTATTCACAAGAATTGTTCTAAGTGGATCTAAATTGTAATGTGGTCACTCCTATTTAGTCCTTTACTAAAAGACCTACAGAAGACATAACCTTTGGCAGTCAGTTTTAAAATCTATGCAGGAGGTCCCTCCCTGAGGAATTTCACTTGCTACATCCCAATATATTGTGCTGCTGTAACTGACAGAAGGTAAGTGTTAGATTTAACATGCAAATCTGTTTTCTCTTAGTCACGACAGCTGCACAAGGAGACTTCCGTATAATGTTCTTAGTCAGTCTGCATATAAAGATTCAAAGTACACGAGGGACAGAGTTTGGGGCACCAAATATAGCATTCAGGTGTCAATTAAAATTTCCATCTGTAGGTTAGAGAATTCCCATATGTTCTGCTGGCGATGGGAAAAACTCCTAATAAACCTGTAAGACTTAGTCCATGGTCATGTGACACGGAGGTGCATTGCTCGATAACTAGAATGCAACTGTAATAAGTCCTGAACCTGTCTATCTGTACCCTTTTATCAGGACAAATTGTTATCTGTTGAATGTACATAATAAAGGTACCTACTGAACGAAAGCAGAGCATTTTCTGTAATGCCTCACTATGGTCCCTAATCGAATTTGTATACTCAAATGGCAAATTACAATTTTTTTTTTAATTAACAAATAAAGCTTTATTTGTAGAATCACGTACAGGTACGCATGGGCAAGCCATAGACATCTGGGATCAGAGTAATAGACATGACTCATAACGGTATAACTGGATATATCTGTACAGGAACATTCTTATGTAACATCAACATCGACTAAATAGCCACACAGTAGGGTACCTGAATGTAGGTACAGAATAGGCAAAGCATACCCCGCAACATGCAGGGATTCAATATTGAACATTAAATTGAACAAAACATTTCTATACGCGCAGGTGTTCAAGAAGTACGATTGAGTACAAATACTTTTGACATAGGAGTTATTATAGATTAAGGGCAATAACCTCATATTAAGTGTCCAATAACAAGTATCAAGAGCGGTTTTAGTAATCTGCAGCATTCTAGGGACTTGGAGGCTCCTCGTACCGTAGGGCCCCAAAGGAATCGAGCATACCAGGGGAGTTCAGCCACCTGTCCCATACCTTGTTAAATTTACCTTCACAGTTTCTATGCCTAAACATCCATCTCTGGTGTGGCAATACGCCATTAAACAATCCCTTCCATTCAGCAATCGAGGGGGGCCTGGAAGCCAGTCATGTTCTGGCAATAGCCTTCCTAGTATAATATAGAGTTGCGACTGTGAAGATGTAAGTATGACGGGAGCTCAAGCTGTTGGGTTCTGGCCCAAAGAGGCAAGTTGAAGGGGCGAGGGAGATTGGACATCCCATCTTATCATTTAGAAATTGAATGACCTGAGACCAAAATCCCATCACCTGTGGGCAGGACCAAATTAAATGTAGAAAAGTGCCTGAGGTCAAGTGACACTTAGGGCATTGTCTGCGTACCCGCTCCGAAATTTACTATGGACGTGGTGTAATAGGACCTATGTAGAATAAAGAGTTGGTTCAGTCTGTCATCGTAGTTTGAAGAATCACCCTTGGGTGAGGCTAAGCAAACCTCTCAAGTTTCATCAGCCAAAGGGCCCAGATCAGCTTCCCTCTGTCTCCGAAGGTCCCACAGGCAGCCCTCCCTACTTCTAGAGGAGAAAAGAGCATAAAAATGAGAGCTCACATGCAGGGCCGTATATACAGCTCATACCGCCAGGGAAACTGTGCTTGAAACGCCCCCAACTTAGTAATGTACAGTTCACACAGCATTTTTTGCTGCTTTTTTGGGGTGGTTGAGGCAAAAAATGTAATCCACCCACCAAAAAAAGCTCAAATCTTTCCTTACAGTTAAAACGCTCCCATTGTATTGCTATGTAAGTCAAGAATCTTTGTTTCGGACGGACACTGTTTTTTTTACTTCAATATTTCTGCCGCATGCTGTAAGCAATGACAAAATATTGATATGTCAATTCTTTGAGGCGTTTTTTCCGCACCTATACATTAAAAGCACGAGCACCAGAAAATCCGCCTGAAACATCCAGCGTCATTTCCTTGTTGGAATTCCGCGCTTACAATCATGGAATTGCAGACGAAGAAAGCGCTGTTTTGGCGACGGCACTATAAAGTGCTGAAATATGTTGTATGAACCTAGCCTTATACTTGCTAATTATTAGGTATGGTATACATGTTTCTGACGCAAGCCATTAGTTTTATTTTAAATAACACACACACACACACACATAAATATATATATATATATATATATATATAAAAACAAAGGTACCAATAAAAACTACACTTCAGCCAACTAAAAAAACAATTAGTAGAACAAAAAACACATAAATTTGGGTATCGCTGGAATCGTACTGACCCACAGATGAGATAAGATTTCATTTATACCACGTTGTAACGGGTTGCGCGGCGGTCGGTGGCCACGGACGCGGTCGCACCCGCGTGTCAGTTGGTATTCCCCATAACGGGGACGTCCCCGGCGTGGATTGGAGACGGCTTCGGAGACCCGAGTTTGTTTTTACACAGCGAAGAACTACGCGATCTATTGGGAGCCTTTGAATCTAACATCCATGAATCGGGACCTCATCCTCAGATTTCTGCGGCCTTAAAAAGGTGGGGAGGCTTAAGGGGGGTATGTAACAGGTTGCGCGCGGTTCGGGACATAACGGGTCCCCGGCGTGGTGGACGCTAGGTGGGGGCGCCGCGGGCCGCACCGTTCCGGCCACCGCACGCGCGCCTCAACCCTGTTTCCAAGTTCCCACTCAGTGAGGCCATCTACCTCGGCTCGATTCCCAAGTTCCAGGTCCTCGTCCCCTGCGAGGCCGGGGAATGCGCATGCGCGCACCTCCGTAGCACCTTCCTGCGCGCGCTTCTGTCCTTGTGAATTTTATTTAAGGCAGTGCGCCGGTAATTGGGTATATAAGTGTTGCACCCACGTCATGCTGGATCTATTGTTGCCCGAGCCTTAGAGAAAGAGTTTCCATTAAAGTGTATTCCTGCTTTACGTGTACAGACCGCTCGGCTCTGTTCCCGACTCCTGAACCTCCTGGCCGCTGCCCTGGACCTTCTGCCTGGTCCTACGTACAAGAACCATTGCAGCTGCCCTGACCTTCTGCCTGCCCAAGCTACGTTTCTCGACTAAGTTTCTGTATCGCGCTGCACCTCGGCCGCCATCGCAAGCATCAAGTCAGGGGGGACGACATGGTAGCCTCACGCCGCAAGGCAGTCCATTTCACGCTTTGCGGCGGGCTCTGTTTGAAAAAAAAACGGGGGGATACTTAAGATTAGTTCCCTGGCGTGGCTTAATATATCGCTTGCGGGTGGTCGGCGGATCCACTACCCAGCCGTCACAGTTAGTTCCAGCATGGATCCACCAAGGTGGCCATGCCAAGCATCGCGGATCCTTTTATGTACGATGGTTGCCCATCAGTCGCAGCAAATCACACAACAGGCCACAGCAGTTGGGCCTAGTTCTCCGCCATGATGCGTCAGCTCCCTTCGCATCCCAGCCAACAATCTCTACCTGCGCCCCGTCGGTGCACTCCGTTTACGTCTGCCGTCCATTGGCTACCGTGGGGACCCAAGCTTCGGTGCTCCACCTTACCATCAGCTTTGCCGGGGATCCCAAGCCTGCCGGGGTTTTCATTACCCAGTGGCTCTATGCCAATAGAATGATGGCGGATCAGTTTCCCCCCTTTTCCCCCCCCCCCCCTCGGAGAGGTCTAAGGTGGCCTTCGTGGTGAGCATACTATCTGGGAACGGCCCTGGCTTGGGCGGACTCCCTCTGGGATAGGATCGACCCTGTGTCTGCGATCTACCAGACCTTTCTCCAGGAATTTCCGCACCGTCTTCGAGGAGCACGGCGCGTGTTACTCTGCTGAGACCGCACCTCTTGATCTTCGTCAGGCAGGGCGACCTTCCCTTCGGTGGCGTGACTATGGGTTCAGTTCGTATCCTGGCTTCAGAGCTAGTGGGAATTGAGTGCGCCCTCTGTGCCACTTTCAAAAGGGCCTGTCCAGCCGGGTAAAGGAGCTTTGGCAGCAAGGACATCCCGTCCTCCCTGAGTGAACTAATCCTATATACTAGCAACTCGGATTGATATAAGGTTCGCAGAGAGGCAGGAGGAGCTGCGTCAGGAAAGAGGATCTGCACGCCCCCGTCGGCGGTTTCACCTGGCCCCGGTTCTTTCAGCATCCTCCATAGTGTCCCTCAAGCCTCTGAGGTTGGGCAACCCATGCAAGTGGACCGGGCCCAGTTTATCGGAGCAGGAGCTGGAAACCGTCGCCGAACCGAGAAGCTATGTCGCTCTACAGCGCCAGCCGGACCATTTCCGCAGAATGATGTCCGCTTACGTCCCCAGCGTCCGCGGAAATGCTCACACCTTAGGTGCCGTAGGGAGGCGGTCCTAGGTGCAGTTTCCCCCTCTCCACGTCTTGATGATGCCAGTGGAAGGTGACTATAGATTGCTGGTCCCACCCGTCGTTCCGGAGTTTTTCTGCTTTCCTGGACTCAGGCTCTGCCGGGAACTTCATCCTTGCATCATTGGAACCGGTACCGCCATACCTGTTGTCCGGCTGGGAGAAGCCTCTGCTTATTTCTTCGGTCAGTGGGAGCTCCTCAGTGACCCCATCCAGTACTGTGTAACACCGGCGGTGACACTACGTGGGTTTGAGGGGTCTGCTATTAAGGAGAAGGGCAGCGATGACAGAATTGACTACAAGCCGATTCGGGTTCCACGTTGCTGTCCCTTGCATTCCTCGGGAGAAGATTCCTCTGGGGCTTCCCTGGCTGCAACGGTCACGCCCCCCGCTCATGGGAAGACAGGCGAAAGGTCTGCGTTGGGGGACAGGGAAATTCCAGAAACCGTTGCTTGTAGGTTTACCTACGACGATTGGCCTACCACTTCTCCGACTACGCTTGTCAAGCCACTGCAGGCCTGCCGGCCGACGTACCGGGACTTTGGGGATGTATTCTCCCCCCAGATAGGAGGCCGGATTCGCTGCCACCACATCGGACTACGACTGTCCTATTGACTCCTACCAGGATCCAGTTCCACACCCCCCCCCCCCCCACCAGGGGGAGGGGTTCCTACCCGCTGTCAGTGGCCAAGAGACTCAGGCCATGTCGGCCTACTTAGGGAGAACCTGCAGAAAGGATTTCTTTTCATAAGTCCTCTCCCCAGCTGGAGCCGGTTTTTCTTCGTGCGAAGAAGGATGGTTTCCCTCCCGTCCGTGCTACTAGTCTACAAGGGGTCTAATAAGATCACCGTAAAAAAACGCTAACCTCTCCCCACTGATCTCAGAGTTTTTGACCACCATCTCACAGGGGGCTAATGTGTTTCCAAGTTGGACTGCGAGGAGCCTCATAACCTCATCAGAATTCGGGAGGGGTCGAGTGGATGGGAATAGGTGTAGGCATTCAGATTCCCGAGATGGACATTTTGAGTACCTCGTGTTGCCCCTTTGGGCCTCTGTAACGCTTCCAGCGGTGTTCCAAGAAACTCGTCAACGATGTTCTTAACGGGATCTCTTGTACACCTGCGTCATAGTGTACACTAGATGAATCCTGATTTTTTCCCCTGATCTTCAGATCACCGGGCTCAAGTTACGGCCAGGTTTCTGCAATGTTGCGCAGCAACCGACTGTACGCAAGCTGGAGAAATGTTTATTCCATCGGACCAACCTACTTTCTCGGCTACTTGAGCCCTCGGCTGAAGGCCTAGAGATGAACCCGGCAAAACTCTCCGCGGGCTACAATGGCCCCGTCCTGTTGGTTTGTCTTCGGGCGATAACAGCGCTTCCGGAGCTTCGCAAATTATTACCGGCATTTATTTCCACTTCTCCACCTTGGTGGGTCTATCGTGGCCTTACTAGGAGAATGCGAACCCGAGATGTGATGGTTAATCCGGAGGCTGAGAAGGGAAGTTTGTGGATCCTAAAGGACGGCCTTCTCCATTGCTCCTGTCTTGGTCCGGCCTTGATTCCGAGAGACCGTTATCTTTGGAGGTGGATGCTCTTCCGTGGGCGGCAGGGACGGTCCTCACCAGAGCAAGCTCAAAGGCAAGATTTCGCACATGTGGAGTTCTTCTCAAGACCTTTTCGTCGGATGAGCGGGAACTATAGCCATTGGGCGGGACAGGGAAATTCTGGCCATCAAGTTTAGCCTAAAGGTAGTGGCGACATCTGCTGGTGGGGGCTCGTCACCCAATCGACATCTTTACAGACCACAAAAATTTGTTGTACTTTCAGACGGCCAACGTCTTCAACCTCGCCCAGCCGGTGGTCTCTTTTATTATCCCTCCGTGTTTGATCTTCGTCATCATTTCCCGGCCTGCTGAGAAAAACGTCAAGGCTGATGCCCTCTCTCGTGCTCGGTCGTGGTCGGGTGATAGAAACCCGTGGTCACAAACATCATTTCCCCCGAACGGTTGGTTCACGTGGCTCCGCAGGTCTCCAAAACATCGCTACAGGGCAAGACTTACGTTGCCGCTGGCTCTCAGGAGGAAAATTCTGGAAGTGGGGCATAGCTCCTTTGTGGTCGGTCATCACCGGAGAGCTCGGAAGTTTTATGCTTTGATCTCGCAGGCACTATGGTGGCACGACTTCAGCACAGGTTGTCAGGGGACTTCACCCTCTCTGTGTCACTTGTGCTCAGAACAGCGTACACGCCACAGGGCCCGAAGTCTCAGCATCCGCTGCCGCTGCCGGAAATCCCTTTGACGGCTTCATAGCGATGTGACTTCGTCACAGACCTACCAGTCCTACTCTGGAATTACTGTAATCTGGAGTCCGTGACGGACGGTTCTCAAAAATGAACCCACTTTGTGCTCTCCTGACTTGCCGTTGCCCCAATATTAGATAATCTTTTCTTCCGGCATATCTTCGGCATTCATGGTCTGCCCTCACACATTGTCTTCCGACTTTGCGGTTGTTCAATTGTTTTCGATTTTGGGTGCATTGTGCATCTCCGTCTGCAAGTCAAAGTTGGATCTTTTTCATCGGCATACACCCCTCCAGTCAATGGGCGGTGGAGAGAAAGTTGAACCAGATTCTGGTGAGAATTACCCTGCGTCAATTTGCGTGCCGGACCGTCATGGTAACTGGACCGAGCTGCTCCAGTGGGCTGAATTTGAGTATTAACCATCGGGACTCGGATGCTGCGGCGTCTCTCCCCATTCTTTGCAGTCCTTGGCCGCCACCGCACCCCCCCCCCCCTTCCCCTGCCTCTGACTGGATGTGCCGCTGTCAACGACAGGTTTGGGATATCAAGGCCTCTGGCGGGAGACGCGATGTTCTCTACTTCGGGCATTCTGCCCGTATGAAGTCTGGCAGCCACTACTGCAGGCAGACCCCAAAAAAGACCCAAAAAAAAAAAAAGGAGAAGTTTTGGCTCCTTCCTTCAGAAGATATGTATGCTGAAGGTCCTAGTCCTTTAATTGGGCCCTCGCTTCCTAGGACCCTTCAAGGTTCTACGGCAGTTGAAACCTGAGGTGACAAACAAGCTTTGTTTGCACTCCATCTCTCCGGATCCACAAGCAATTTCATGATTTCCTCCTTATGCCTCTGGTTCGAACCGGTTCTTCGGAAAGAAAGTGACGCCTTCCACAGTAGCCGAATCGCTGACATCTTCAGGGTAAAGGACATTTTGGCTATGAAATCGGTCTGAGGGGAAGGTTTCTTCCTCGTTTGAGATTGGAGAGGTCGGTACGCGAGGAGGAGAGATCCTTGGGAGCCTGATCTAACATATCCTGAATCGGGACCTCTCTCAGATCTACTGCAGCCTAATAAAGGTGGGGAGGCTTAAGGGCGGGGGGGGGGGGGGGGGTACTGTAACGGGTTGCGCCGCGCGTCCGGGCCATAAGGGTCCCCGGCGTGGTCGCTGGCGGCAGCCGCGGGACGCACAGGGCCCGGCGTCGGCGCCACGCGTTCCATTTCCCAAAGACCCTTCCTCACCTGTGCCTCGCCCTCCTCGTCCCGGTCCTGACCCCTGCAGGCCGCAATGGCTATGGAGCGCCCCCCCCCCTAGCGCTGCGCGCTCGTCCTTGTGAATATTTTTAAAGGGACAGTGCGCCGTGGTTAATTTACGGCGGTGATCTATACTTAGAACTAAAAAGTGTCGGACAATTGTGCACCCACGTCACTGCTGGATCTTTAGATGACCGAGCCTTAGAGTAAGCGTTCCTTTAAGTGTATTTCTCCTGCTTTACCGTGTACAGACCTCTCACTACGTTCTCCGACTCGAAACCTCTGCCGCCTGCCTGACATTTCTGCCTGTCCACGACCATGAACCATTTCACGCCTCCCTGACCTTCTGCCTGCCCACGATACGATTCTGGACTTACGTCTCTGTACTCACGGTTGATGCTTCATCAGACGCCCCAAGCCCTTCGCGTCACACCCGTGGTCCGACCGACGAAACGCTCCTGCCACCGCATCGGCCGCCATCGCAAGCACAGTACACGTTCAGGATAATTGGGACGACCTGGTATAGCCCTACGCCGCAGCAAGTCCATCCCGCTTGCGGAGGGGTCTATGGTGAAAAACCGGGGGATATTAGATTCCGTTCTCTGGCGTGGGCTTAAACAATCATCGTTGCGGTGGGTCCGGCGGATCCACTACCAGCCGTCACACACGTTAAACGCCATAAAAAACAAAACCCAAAAAACAATTATAGAAGTGCATTTTTCTATTCTATCCCAAAAAGAATTTTTATTATGAGAGTAAATTTGTCCCAAAATATGTGCTGCAAATACGTTTGTAAATATGACTATACGCGTTGGACTGATATATTATGTTTAAGTGGCGTAAAAAAAAAATTCCAAACATGTTATATTTTTGAAATTTGTGCAGTTTCTATTGGTACCATTTTTGTGTAGATGCAAAACATCTGTTTTGATCACTATTATTCCAATTATATTAGGGGATGTGAACAATGACAAAAATAAAACAATTTTGGGCCCACACTTGAGTTTTTTTTTCCACAGTGTCTCAGGAATTAAGATTACTTATTTATTTCTATTTGTAAAATGGCAAATAGAGGGGCAATTTGAACTCTTAAACGGGCGGTTTTTTCACCTAACAGGATGATACGCTGATCTAAAGTCTTGAGAAAAAGGGGCGTTGTGTTTCTGTGTTTAAAAAAAACAAGTTACTACCTCTGTGATGGTTATGCTCCACCTCCCATGCAGGCTCGAGGCTGATACTCAGTCTACTGTAGTTGAGTTAAACAGAGGATAAACTGTATTGTGCACAAGCTATAACGGTTTTGTTTCTCCCTCTTATCTGCTCAGGAACGAAGTAAGTTCCACGCAGGCAGCGTTTCTTTAGTTCGTTCCACGGGAATGCCTGCAAGGGGGAGTGGGGGGCTGAGCCGGGGAATCAGGAAAGATCGGGCATGTTTACTAGATAATTACATACAACCAGGTGGATTCTCTATACAAAAAGACACAGGCTCTTTTCTCCCACTCCTTTAAAACTGTTCATGTGCCCTGCCTATCACATAAGAAGTGCAAACAAAGCAAGCTCGGCCAGGTAGCTTCTGTCAGCTCCTGGGTCTTAGTAATGTAAACAGTCCGGAAACTAAGGGCATCTTAGTAAGGCTGTAGCTCTCACAGGCTACTCTTTATATAATCACCTATATTTAGAAAAGTGGATTAAATACCTATTTCGGTAGGATCCCACGTCAAACATTAGATTGTGGCAAAACCTCATTTAATATTTTTTAGGGGTTTTTAACACTTTTAAGCCCATTATTTTTATCCTTTTTATCACTGATACATTTGAGCCCCCGTCCTCCGGGGGAAACCTAATCAACAGGGGATGCAATTGTTCTAGTACTTTCTATTGACATTGTGCATTAACAATGCAATAGGGTGTACAAACTGGTCGTCTTATGATGAGAGGAAGTTGGTTAAAACTGAAAAAAAAAAAAAATCACAGCAATGGTGGAAGCCTTCACAAGGCTTCCAGTCGCCATGTAATGATCGCCACCAAACATGATCTCGCGCGGTGGTGCTTGGTCACAGTGAGCAGCACCCATTTCTCATTCACCTAAGATGTCATAGCCACCACGGCCATCTAAAGGGGTTAAACAGTAGGGAATGGATTTCTGCTCTGTTTTGCTAGTACCGTCCGGCTCCCCCCCCCCCCCAGGTATCAACTGCAGTTAGCAGATGGCAGTCGCCTTCTATGTAGTGGGAATGCGGGCAATCCTCTACCATAATCGTTTACCGACAGTATGATGGATCCTACATTCAAACATTTGTAAGGGGTTAATACAATTTCAGGATGCACATTGTTCCATCTAATGGGATTTAATCCAAGTCCTGGCTATTGTCATGTTTTGCTGCTAAGACGCAGGAAAAACATTGTAAAAAATTTACAGGTACATAGTTTTTTTTTGTGTTCTTTATTTTTACACAACACTGATTTAAAATCTGTATTACTGAAATACATGCACCACACTGTCCTTTTGATATCAAATGGGGGAATATGTGCTACAGGTTCACAATATGAACTGTGACACGTATTTCTACTAAAAAAAAAAAAAAAAAACAATGAGACGTAGGCACATAGCTAAAGACTCAGGGGCCGGATGCAAAACTTCTGCTTTGGGCCCCCTTTACATCGAGACAAACGGCTGTGGACTCCAATACTTTTTCAAGACAGGTTCCCAATTCTGATTTGACGGTTGCCTGCGGTGTAGCGAGCTACAGAAAATTATTCTCTATTAAACGGAATTGTCAAATAGAATTAAAAAATCATTTCAATGGGGGCCAAAGAAAAAAAACAAGTTTAAAGTGTTCTATTCACTCTTGCTCTCCATCTCTCTGCCCTCCCCACCAAAAAAAAGGGAAAACAATGCAACTTGGTTGTTTACTTTTGTTTTTTGGGTTAGTTGTTGTTGGAGTTTATGCTGAAACAGTTTATTTTTTGACTTATTTGTTTTCTGGGGTCAGGCATGTCACACTATATTACTGACTTATACCACCATAATATAACTGAGCTAACTATTATAGAAAGACCAATATTACAAAGAACAACAAAATAAAGACAAATGAATTTCCCATATATCCTATGTTATTGGTGACTAATACCACATTTATGTCTTTACTGAGCAACAGTATACCAAGATCAATATTTCATTTACAACAATAGGACAAGCACCTATTAATAATTGCATCATCATGACCTCATACACCACCATAAACGGTCTGAATAATCACCAGGTACAGTTACAGAATGTAAACCATTACACTACAGGGTGATGGATGGATGTAAAAATATAAAAAATAAAAAAAAGACAATAGGTGTTTTTACATTGAAATTATGTAAATCACCACAGAAAAATTGTTAGGGTGTATTGTTCAACACGCCGTGTTTTACTCCATGTAACAATACGCTGTTCCGATACCAGGACGTGCCTTTTTTTGGATCCGTCTGTCGGACCCAAACGGGACCAAACATATATTGAATAAATAGCAGTGATAATTTTTACACGCATCGGCATATCACACCGAGTGCATGACCGATGCGTGTCTCATTGCATCTTTCTGATGACGTCTCTCGGACTCCGTTCAAAGAATTGACATGTCAATTCTTGGTCCACGAACTGATGCAAAGGCCAGGAGAGGACCAGTGAGCCTTATTTTAAACTTTAGGGTGCGATCTGCTGCAGTCCAACCAAGTATTTGCTCTCCCAAAACAGCAAAAATGGATCTGACATTTCCTATTCTACCATTCAAAATATGAGATAGTCACAGATACCCTTCCCCCTTCCTGACACTAATTTCATTCCATGTCAAGAGTGAGCTCTAGACAAAACTCTCCTCATAGAAGGCAATGGATCTGCTCCTGGATCACAGGTTTCTTATGACAATGTAGCTGCTGTAAGAAAGTTCTCAAAATGATGATCTTGCAGTTTAGGCAAGAAATAACTGTACACATAATCTTATACAAACAACTGAACTGCAGAAAGTTAACATCAGAAAATAAAATAGCTAAGAAAGAATCTGTATCTTGTTTAAAATTAGTTTTAAAAAAAAAAAGAGGGTGCGCTTGAGCTTCTCAGCTCCTTCCCCTTTAATGCCTAGTGATATGCAGATGCTTTGTGGAGTGCAAAAAGGCAATTTCGAATATGCCACACGCCTATATATGCACTCTCCCTAACGAGAGTCTTTCCTTTCTGAGACATTCCATTGCCTCTCACTCAGCCAAGCCAGCATCGCACTGCTCTGTTATGGACTGGGAGGGGCAATACCGTATGGAATCGTATACAGCAGATGGGTGATGCTGGCTCGGGGCCTAAATATCCCTTCTTGCTTTCCCAAAGACCCAGTGTGTCACAAAGCAAACTTGAGGATTTTATTACATCCAACATGAGTTCGCGCCTTGAGATTTTCTAGTCCTTTCCCATAATGCCTTGTGATATTGCCGATGCTCGTGGAGTGCAAAAAGGCAAATTGAAATCTCTTACACACCTATATGGCGCTCTACCCATCAGGAGAGATACTTTTCCCTTTCTAAAAAAAAAATGAAGATAGATTCACTTTAGAGGGTAACAAAACATGGCTGTTCCAACAGGATCCACATACGGCCCTGATGGAGTAGCTTTATAAGTAAGGCTGTCAATCGCTGGACAACACCACCTACTGTATTCCTAAACCCAGAATAATTAGGATAATCCTAATTAATTCATAATACATGTTTTCCTTAATTATTTTCCCTCAAAAAAGGAACATCTCAATCTGCTGAGCTCCTCCCTGCTCTGTACCCCAGCAGATAGATTGATTATCCAATGTGACAAGTTCCCTTTAAGGTAAGAATTTAACACTTCATAAATTATAACTATGGCTCTTTCTTTCCCCCCATCACTCCCCGCCTTCCAAGAGCCATAACTTTTGAAGTTGTTTTTATTCTATACAGGCATATAAGGGCTTTATTTGTGGGTAAAGTTTTTTTTTTTAATCGGATACTTGAATAACGGGATAGCATGCATGACACTCTCAAGGCCCGACGGTATGGTTATAAATTTCAAAATTTTATTTGAAAATTATTAAAAGCAATAAGCTCACCACGGTTAGGTGTTTTTTTTTTAACATGGTGGATTTTGGGCCCGGACATTGAAGGCTATGGCTTTTAAGAATTTTTCATACTCATACCGATCATGCTTTGAGGAGTTCATGCATTGCTCCTCACTTGAGGTGAATGTGTGTGCATTTCATTTAGTTTTTGACTTTGCGGTTAGGCCAACAAGGGAGAGTTCCTCATCTAATGCATAAAGTGGATTCTTTACGGTGTTTAATGGACCGTACATAGAATTTAATGGGAAACGTAAAAAAAATTTCTAAGTGGGTGTGATGAGAAATGTGAAATACCTTTTACTTGGCCCATGTTTGCGTTCACTTTTCAGTGTAAATGACATGTTTTATGTATTTTGTAGGTGATACAATTCCAGCAATACCAAAAAATGTAGGGTTTTCATTATGTTTTAGTAATTTTAAAAAGTGCAAACGTTGTTGCGACTTTTTTAATTACATTTTTATTTAAATTTTTAGGGAATGCGAAAAAATGACCCAAAAAACGCAATTTTGGTGTTTGGATTTTTTTTTTCTTCTCGTGTTCTGTGTTGGAATAAATGATGTTATTAGAAGATGGGCGAATTTCCTCGAATTCGTTTCGTTCATTCGCCGAATTTCTCGGCAAAAAATAACTTCGTTAAGAATTACTTCGGCACGAATCACTGTTAAAAAACAGCTATTCCAGGCTGCACAGAGCTTGCAGGGTGCGTAGAACGTTGTTGCCATGCTAAATATGGACAGAGGGGAGCTTGGGTTTGGTCTTCATACATGTTGTGTATTAGTATGAACACGCAGAGACTGCCGCCCGCTCTTAGAATCGCATCACCTATAAAATTCCCTGGCACTTAAGAGGCCATAAACTGACCAAAAAAACTCAGAGGGAATGTAGGCCTGATTAAAGTCATGACAGCGGAAAGCTGGAAAAAACAAGCTGAGTGCTCAGTTGGAACATTAGTGGGACAGAGTGTGGAGGTTGACGTCGGCAGCCACAGCAGCATGGAGGTCAGGCAAGTGGAACAATGACATTTGGAGGTGGGCAAAACAGGGAGGAAAGCCACAGAATGGCACAATGACTGAGAAGCGGACGGTCACGGCGGCTGCTGCATGAGGTCAGGCAGTGGGCTCAATGACATTTTGGAGGCTGGCAAAACAGGAGGAAGCCACCAGAATGGACACAATGGAGCTGAGAGGGCGGAGGTCACAGGCTCGGCAGCAGCATGAGGTCAGGCAGTGGCACATGACACAGTGTGAGTGGACACGGCAGCGCACAGCGCATGAGCGTTCAGAAAGTGGCACAATGGACACAGTTGTGCGAGGGACACGGCAGCATCACAGGCAGGCAGCATGAGGTCAGGCAAGTGGCACACATGACATTCTGGAGGTGGCAAAACAGGAGGAAGCCAGAATGGCACAATATGACTGACGAAAGCGGAGGTCACTGGCAGGCTGCAGCATGAGGTCAGGCAGTGGCACAATGACATTCTGGAGGTATATGGGCAAAACAGGAAGGAAGCCACGAATTGGCACAATGACTGATGGAGCGGGAGGTCACGGCTGGCAGCAGCATGAGGTCAGGCAGTGGCACAATGACACAGTGTGGAGGACACGGCAGCAAACACAGCTGCAGCATGAGAGTCAGAAAGTGGCACAATGACACAGTGTGGAGGACACATGCAGCAGCAGCAGCAGATGAGGTCAGGCGGTGTGAGCACAATGACATTCTGGAGGTGGCAAAACAGGAGGAAGCCACGAATGGCACAAGACTGAGACCGCGGAGGTCACACGGCCGGCAGCAGCATGGAGGTCAGGCAGGGCACAATGACATTCTGGAGGTGGCCCAAAAACAGGAGGAAGCCACAGATCAATGGCACAATGACTGAGAGCGGAGGTCACGGCGGCAGCAGCCATGAGGTCAGGCAGTGGCCACAATGAACAGTGTGGAGGACACGGCAGCAGCCACAGCAGCAGCATGTGCGTCAGAAAAATGGCACAAAATGACACAGTGTGGAGGACACGGCCAGCAAGCGACAGCTGGCAGATCGAGGTCAGGCGGGCACAATGACATTCTGGGAGGTTGGCAAAACAGGAGGAAGCCACAGAATGGCACAAATGGACTCGAGATGCGGAGGTCACCGGGGCAGCAGCATGAGGTCAGGCAGTGGCACAATGACATTCTGGATCGGTGGCAAACAGGAGGAAGCCACAGAATGGCACAATGGACTGAGACGCGGAGGTCAACGGCGGGCCAGCAGCATGAGGTACAGGCAGTGGCACAATGTCACAGTGTGGAGGACACGGCAGCAGCCCACAGCAGCAGCATGAGGTCAGAAAGTGGCACAATGCACAGTGTGGAGGCACACGGCAGCGAGCACACAGCAGCAGGCATGAGGTAAGGCAGTGGACAATGACATTCTGGAGGTGGCAAAAAGGAGGAAGCCACAGAATGGTACAATGACTGATGGAGGGATGGTCACGGCGGCGCAAGCATGAGGTCAGGACAGTGGCACAATGGACCAGTCTGGTTTGGTGGCCAAAAACAGGAGGATAGCCACACTGAATGGCACAATACTGAGAGCGGAGGTCACGGCGCAGGCAGCTTGAGGTCAGGCAGTGGCACAATGGACACAGTGTGCGAGGACACTGCAAATGCAACAGCAGCGAGTCAGCATGTGGTCATAGAGAGATGGCACAATGACAGAGTGTTGAGATGGCGTGGCATACAGGTCCCTGGTTTTAAAAGATGGTGGTAGGAGATGGAGGAACTGGCAGCTGAATGTGTGGCATCAGGCGGGTGGGCCGGCACTCAGAATAGTGGCTGAGGCAGGTAGTTTGAACCCAGACATGACACCTAAGCATTTGGTGTGTGGAAATCCTGGCCGATCCACACCTGATTATCTTGACCAAAGGTCAGGTAGTTCCACATTTCCCGTGGACAAGCGCGGTTCTCTTGGGGTAACGATGCCGGGCCGCACTATACACCGCTCTGATGCCACACTACTGGCGGGCAGGCGCTTCTCCACTGCAAACTCGGCAAGTGGGAGCACCATCCAGTTTGGCTGCCAGTTAGTCCGCAGTGGAATATCTTCTAACTTCGAGGTGGCCGCCCCCAGTTAGTGCTTTGTCCAAGAGCGAGTAGGCCACAAACTGTTGGTTCAGGGACTGCTCCCGGTTCCTGCTGCTGCTGGCGACTGCCCTCCTCACGATGGGGGTGAAGGAAGCCCCTGCTCATCAGTGACTCCAGACGTAGGTTTACTACTTGAGGAGCTGTGTACTGCTCCTACCCCCCCCCACCTTCCCCGCCAGCCGCGGCAGGAGTACGGTTGAGCGCCCGCTGAGGAACCCCCCGGTCAGACCTGAATAGAGGTAGGGACGATATTCTGGTTGCCGACACATAGGCAGCGGCCAACTGATTATGGGAGGAAGAATGTTCCCGATAGTATTTGAGTTTGTCTTCCCTCCTCAATAGCTGGGGAAAAAGGCTCCCCATTTTGGACGGTAATGCGAGGGTTGTCCAATAGAGTGGAGAGCAGAAGTCATCCCTCTGACGGATGCTGACTATTCGCGCATCACTAGCCAGGCAAAAATAAGCATGCTGCGGGCCATTGACAAGTGACTTCCGAGGGGCTCCCTGCTCCAATTTCACTGTATACTGCCACAGTGCTTGGGGTATCTTGCCTGTCTTCCTCATCTCGACTCCACCTCCTCTCAGCTGCTCCGTGCTCCTCCTCTCTTGTCACCTTGGGTAGAAAATCCACTCATTTCACCTGACCAATGCTGCTGCTCCAATGCTCCTCCTCCTTTCCTCCTCCATTTCAGTCCCCACCGTGACTCATGTGGCCACGAGATGTAGTCGCCAGTCTCCAGTCCCCTGCCCAGACAGATTTTTCAGCATCTGTTCTCAGGACATGAAGCAGTGGGAATGACGTTATTCATCCCGTAGTCACCTGGCGACTGAAAAAAAATAACGTCAACTCTCGAATGGCCTCAACAAACGGGAGGTGTCAAGCATGACGCTGCCACTGGCTGACATCAAAAGTTAAACAGGGGAGTACTTATGTCTGCCTGGATCATCAAAAAAAATCTGTATAGGCCTTTCTCGCCTGATCATACAGTCGGTCCAAACATCATGTTGCAGGCTGGATTCCAGCGGGTGGAAAATTCACATATCAGAGTTGTGTGGGGGGAGGGCCGTTCTGCCGTGCAACTCGAGGATCGGTGTTTCCTGGCTTTGTACCGAATGGTAAGTGCATGCACAGTTTCCTGGCCATTTTCAGATTGTTTGAAGATCGGTGGATGACTCTCAGGAAACCTTTTCACATACCAGAATTGAACACGTGCGCCATGCAAGGCGCATGGACCATCCTCCTCGGTGCCGGCCGCGGACACCATGTGTCCTCCCATTGTCCTTCACAATGGTTCGATTTGCAGTTGGCGCGGAGAGAAGCAGAAAAGCCACACATCGATTTCTTGCTGCATGACCGCGGAGCAGTTTTCTTCCCCTGTGTGAACTTCGTTCGCCGAGGCAAGCCAGGTGTAGAATGCGTGGACACCGCTGTGGCCCTACCATGTGTTTAGATGGAGCAGTACTTCGTAGGAGCCTGAGATGGTGGTGATGGTGTGAGGAGGAGGAGGGGGCCTTTTGGCGCAGGGTGCAAAGTGTTTGACAACATGGACGGGAGGGGCGGGAACAGCGGCGTATCCTCGTCCAGTTGGTTGGTGGTGTACGCCTGGGCATGGAAGCACATTCCACCCCAGTGAATCTTGGTGGGCGTAAAGGAAATGTACTGCCCTGGGGGGACCGTAGTTACAGCTCCAGACGTCCGCGCTGCCGCGTGAACTTGGAACAAACGATAAGCTCAAGGATGGAACCACCTTTGTTCCTACATATTTATGAAGTGCTCGGTACTGCCTTTTTGGAAAATAAATTACGGCCTTGGAACTCTCCTATCTCGGCTGGGCACAAGCCATTAGTTATCGGAATGGGTGCAGAGTTCCCACCATTTGGAAAGGGAGGGGACCTGCAATACAAAAAACTTGGACAGTGTGCACTTGTCAGCTGCTGCACCTTAGGATGGTTGAGGACGTACCTACGACACTACTCGTTATGTCTCTTTTTGCAATCGCCTCGCTGAACGACTGCTGGCGCCATGAGTAGCGAGGAGCTCCCCTTGAGGAGCATCTGGGACACGGGAGATGCTGTCAAAGAGAAACAGCTCCCTTCTGCAGACGGAGGTAGTGGAGTAGTGACTGGGCTGCAATGGCATGCGAGCCACTGTGCGCTGCTGCTCGATTGCTTGTTTGCTGCAGCCGCAGGATGGATCACACCACATCTGAGCCACGTTATATCCCCCAGGGCCACCGCGATGGTGAGCTGCAGGTGTTGCGCGCAGGGCCGTTGGTGCCCAACGAGTTAGCTCCCTGGCCACGCATTCACTTTCTGCCTACAGATTCTACATCTACCCATATTCGGCTCCTCCGTGTCTTAGCAAAGAACTGCCACACCGCACGAGTATCGGAATTTTACCGCACAACGCTCCGCACTGAGTGACTACTGCCGCCGCTGCACTCGCTGAGCCCCTGTGCCGCTACTTTCTTTGGACCTGCGAAGCTGGTTTTTTAACCCGTGGCCGCTTGGCTCCCGACCTCACATGCTGCTATCCTGCTGACTCTACGGCCACACGACTCACTGTGCTGGCTGCGCCGCATGCCTGACGCGCAACGCTGACGCACTCTTCTCCTGACCGATTGATGAAAGCCTTGCCCTCAACCCGGCATCAAGTGCGGTCGGCTATCATCATCTATTGTGTTTTCATCGGTCACTGCTGTTCCTCATCACCGGTCTTGGTTATGCCGAGGCTGACTACCTCTTCACAACAGACCTCCCATGCCAATCTCACAATCTTACTTTGCCGCCTACTGCAGAAAGACTGCGGGATATTTGGCCCACATATCTTTCACTGCCAAGTAGCTGCTAACTTTTACCCTCCTCAAATTGTTCATCCTCGTATATAGTGGAGCTGAGCCCAGTCCACCATAGAAGATCTCTGGAATGATAGGGAACCGTATGTGACAGTGGCGGGGCTGAGGACAGGTGAGGGCCGTTGACCCGCTCAGGGCCAAGCAACTAAGTTGTTGTGTCTGAGGTTCCCACGGACTTTGGCTGCGGTTGTCAGATGTCATCTGGGGAGGATGAGGTGGCACCTAGTCAACCAATCAAGAACCCTTGGGTTGCTGAACAACACTACGCGACGCTAGATGACAGCGGCAGTTGTGGCCTCACCGGAGTAGACCCCCCCCCCCTGCTGCGGCAGTCCCCCTTCGCCTGTGCCGCGACCTGGGCCTGTTCCAGGAATGTTTGTGCAATTGCCACTCGAAGGTGCAGAGCCTGCCACCTCTCTGTCTGACATTATGTTTGTTCTAAAAATGTACAGACACTGTTTGATGATCTAGATAATCTGTATATGATAAATATACACATGTTTCTTGACTCCAAAATGAACCCGTAAACAAGCTTGGGTCAACCCTTGGATATAAATTGCGCTCCAAAATGGCCAGGAGAAAATTTACTTGTTATGTGTCGTTTTAAAAACACTGTGTGTTTTACTAAATGTAAAAGCACAAACAGGCTTAATTAACCTCGGACATGATTACGGTACCGGGAAAAAAATGTTTATATTTTGGCCGTTGGAAAAAGACGGTTTATTTTTGTCAGCACAACAGCAAAACAACGCTTAATTAACCCTGGATGTAAATTGGCCAAAAGAATTGAACCGCACAAAATAGTAGCTTTGTAGCGTGTTACAAATGCATGTTTTCGACGCCACACAAAACAAGAGTTTACAGTTGCTAAATTACCTTTGGCTTGTGGAATTAGGCTACAGGAAAAAATTATATATTTTGCGTTGAAAAAGACGGTTTATTTTTGTCAGCACACCAGCAAAACAACGCTTAATAACCCCTGGATGTAAAAAATTTCGCCAAAGAATTGAGGCACAAAACTAGTATGATTTGTAGCGTGTTACAATTGCGTGTTTTCTTATGCCACACAACAAGGATACAGTTGTTATTACACCTTTGCTTGTGAATTAGGTACAGGAAAAAAAATTTATATATTTTGGCGTTGAAACAAGTCGGGTTTCTTGGGGCAGCCACACCAGCAAAACAAAGCTTAATTTACCACTGGATGTAATTTGAGCAAATAGAATTGAGCAGCCAAAAATGAAGCAGGGTATTTGTATTGTAAAAATGCTGTTTCTTTAAATGAAACAACAGGAACTGGTTAGATCCCACTTGGGTATTGATGTATATGCAAGCCGCAGTGGACACCACACTGGATTTCAGATCCAAATACCCCAAAAAAATTAGAAAATAGAAACATTAAGAGAACAGTCTCAGAGACAAGCTGAGTACACCCACAGAAATCGCTATATAAAAAATCAAATTCTTCAGTAAGAGCTATCAGCATCGGGCAGAACTTCCCTGATCAGTAAGTGAAGAGCGTGTATGACTCCCAGCGTCGCGGCCGGACTTATTTAGTGCGGTTGACGTCCACAGAATCCCGCGCGTTCTCTGATTGGCTTCACCTCTGCAAATGTCTTGCAGGCTTTGCCCTTCTTCCTCCCAGAGTGCTTGCCCCATGTAACGCAATGTGCTCGCAAGCCATTTTATCAATATAAAAAGCACACTTCGTTCACCCGATGTACCCAAAGTTGACTTCGTTCCGAACCAAAGTTTTCCTGAAATTCTAAAAGAATTTCCACTTCGTTAGAATCAATTCGCCATCTCTAGATGTTATATTTTAATAGATTTGACTTTTACAGATGCAGCGATACCAATTATGTGTAACTTTTTTATCATTTTTAATTTATAAAATGGCTAAAGGGAAGTGATTTGAACTGTTAATATTTTTTATTTGATTTTATACTTTAATACATTTTTTTACCCCTTTAACTTTGAGTCCCCCCCTAAGGTACTTGACAACTAGGGGACACAATGTCTGTTATTGCTTTCTGGCATTGTTACCAAACAAGTGCAGATGGGTGTTTAACGAGATGAGCGGCTTCTATTACTGCACTTGCGGGGCATGGAAAGTAATAGAAAACTAAATACATTGTGGCTATGGAAGCCTTCATTAGGCTTCCAGCTGCCATGTAAATGGATGGGAACCATGCAATCTTATTCATTTAGATGCCATGGACACAATCACTACGGTGTCTATAGTGTTAAACAGGCAGCGGAGCCGCTCCTGTGTCAGCAAGGGGTTAAACTTATGCTCCTGTACCAGGGGCATAACTAGAGAAGCCTGGGCCCCATAGCCACAAACTTTGGATGGGCCCCACCCCCTGGAGTTTGTTAAGCCATGGCTTGTACCACCGAATCATATAAGCATGTAGACCCTCATTAGATAGGTTGGTAGGCTCTAGGTAGGTAGGTTAGAAGACTTGATATAGGTAGGTAGTACATAGGCCCATGGTAGGTTGATCCTAGGTAGGTAGGAGTAGTTCAGGGCAGGTCTCAATTTGGTAGGTCGGCTACAGGTAGGTGGATTGGCACTAGGTAGTCAATATTTAGGCCCTGGATAGGTA
This sequence comes from Phyllomedusa bahiana, assembly GCA_025379985.1. Taxonomy (NCBI): domain Eukaryota; kingdom Metazoa; phylum Chordata; class Amphibia; order Anura; family Hylidae; genus Phyllomedusa; species Phyllomedusa bahiana. The sequence continues at coordinate 35,544 of JAODAL010003848.1, read as the reverse complement.
GGTATGCAGTCGGTGGACCACAGGTAGGCTGTAGGAGGGCCCATGTAGTTAGGCTATAGGTGTGGCCCACATAGCGTTGCAGGTAGGTAAATAGGCTATAGGGGGCCCCAATAGGCAGAGCTTTAGGTAGGTATAGGGGTTCCTATAGGTAGGCATGTAGAGTTTAGGTAGCTATAGGGGGCTAAATAGGTTGACTGGCAGGTTTAGGTAGCTATAGGGAGCCATACAGGTAGAACCAGGGGTTAGGTGGGCTGATTAGGGGCTATATAGATAAGTGTATGCAGGGTTTAGGTTGCTTATTTGGGGCCCATATAATTAGACAGGCAGGCTTCAGGAAGGCTATTAGGGGTAGCAAGCTTTTGGGACGGCTATAGGGGCTTTACATAGGCGGGCTTAGGGGGATACATAGGCAGGCTTAGGGGGGCTACATAGCCAGGCTAAGAGGGGTTATATAGGCAGGCTAAGACGGGTTATATAGGCAGGGTTAGGGGGGGGCTACATAGGCAGGCTAAGATGGGGTTTATTTAGGCAGGCTTAGGGGGGATATATAGGATGGCGGGGGGCTATATAGCCAGGCAGGGGTTTATAGGCAGGCTTTGGGGGGGCTATATAGGCAGGCGGGGGGCTATATAGCCAGGGAGGGGTATATAGGCAGGCAAGGGGGGATTACTTGTGGCAGGGTTCGGGGGAGGGTTACGGTAATAGTGTGGTGTTGGGAGTGTTAGTGTTTGCGTAATTGAGTGAAGGGTTTCTAATTTTTAAAATTTAAATTGTGTTGTATTTAATAGCTTGTATTTCTTTGTTCAATATAGGCAGGCTGGTGGGCTATACATGCAGGCAGGGCAGGTAAAATAAGAAATAGCTTACTTACCTCCGTCCACGCTCCCTAGATGCACTGCGCTCCGGCTGCTGTGCTCAGCGCGGGCGGCGTGAACATGTGACGTAATCGCACCGCCCATGTGATCACTGTGTGCCGGCGCCTGCTATCAGGAAGAGTAGCAGAGGTGAGCACCAGATGCGCTCCATTCTGCTACCATGGGACAGCGCTGTCTCTGAACGCTCGGGCTGGAGGGCCCAGGCGTTCAGAAGCGGGATGCACCGGGCCCCTCAGCTCCGCACCTGCCGCCGTGAACATTAAGTTCACTGCCGGCGGGCCCAAGAGCGGCATTACCGGGGTAGCAGGCATGGTAGCGGCTGCCCCGGGGCCCCCCTAAGAGCCCGGGCCCCATGGCAGCTGCTATGTCTGCTACCCCGGTAGTTACGCCCCTGTCCTGGACATTCAAAGTATTGTTGTCAAAACAGTTTAATAATAATCAATACTCAAATTCAGTCTCGATAGGGTAAAATGATTAGATTTGGGATACCCTCAATTGGAAGATCTTAGGAGCCTCTGAACTTTTTTTTTTATTAAAGGTAACCAGTCAGAGAGAATCAGAACCCGATCTAAGGACTGGGTTGTCCAATATTAAAATATTAAATAATTTAAATATTAAGTTACTGGTGCCTAATAAACTAAAACAATCTATACTCACCTTTTGGAAGTGAACAACTCTGAACTGTAATCTAAGTAGAGGCACGTCATTGACTGCAACAGTGCCTGAGTTTGGGAGCAGCTCAGGGGCATTTGTAAGTGACCCATCCCCCACCACCTGCAATATTGTGTAGTTCTGACCCCTAAGAGGCTTTCTCACTACAAAGATTAGCTTTTGACATATGAGGACAGGTAATTGAAGCACATCTAGTTACAGAGAAAAGATATTATTCTAAATACATGTATTGCACCACCCAGAGCCTGACAAAGGCAGAGTAAGTGTAAATCTGCTTGTGACTCAGTGAACCAGAATAGAGAGAAAACCCTATAAGTGAATGTATAACTAACATGAAACTCATTTTTTTATATAATCTGTATATTCTAACTATAGATGTTGTTTTACTTTCAGTATGGTTAGTGGGGAAGCCATCTTGCCTAAGCAGCTGCTCTTTTCTTTGTTAGCATTCAAAGATATACTTTTCAGCAGCCACATAGACATAGAAAGCTGTAGTCTGAAAATGGCTTGTTAACTGATTTTAATTCTGTGTGTAATGATAATGAGATGAGATGTTGAGAAATGATCTCTATGGAACTGGGAGCTGCTAGCTTTTTTGAAGGTTTCAAGTGGTCCGAGTGATATTCTCTATTTATGTCATATTTTTTTAGTACTAGACTATAAAGACATGGTCTATAAAAATATTTTTAACAAAATCTGAAATTGTCTTCTTGTGACATACTTTACTTTATGTCATTGGTTAATTTTGGCTCATATACACCAATGTGAAATTTAGATTGTGCGCCCCATTGGGGACAGGGAATTAGGTGAATGCCGGTAATCTCTTTGTAAAATAACTGCTATATAAATGTATAAAAAAATAAAATAAAATGTGTTTTATGTTTATTTAGTAAATTATCTGAAATTTATGGATTTGGAAAAATTTGCAATTTGCATCATTTAGAGTGGAGGGTTAAAAGGAAATGGGGAGGAGGGTAGAGGATGGGGGAGGAGGGTAGAGGATGTTTAGGGTTGGGGTGAGGAGGTAGATCTGGGAAAACAGTTTTCCTATCTTAGAAAAGCTGTGTATCAGCTGTGGAGGATGGCATTTCACCTAACTTTCCAAGATGCTGGAAAAAATACCTAGCATCCCGAAAAGCTGGGTGGTGCCCCATCCCCCAAAGTGGCACCCATGATAGGAAAACTGTGTGCCACATGGTGTGAATGGGGTGTCACAAAGCTTTCTTGGATGCAGGATAGGCTATCCAGCCTAGGGTAAGTATGTAATGTTTCTGTTTATTTACACGTTTCCCCTTTCAACTACTCCGAATTTGGTGGATAAGCGTTGTTTCTATTTTTAAATAAAATTGTAAAGAGGGTTGTAATACGTAAAATAATTTTTCTTTTAGTGCCGTGATTTCCATTTAATTCCCGGTATTTGGTAATGGTGGTAGTCCGCATCTGTGCAATCTGACAGATTCTTTCATTATTCTTTGGTGGCTTGGAGTCAGTGCACATCTGTGCTTTTTTCCAACTCAAGGCTGACACTAACCTCTTGTCACAATAACCCCAGTAGCTAATGCACAAGGAGTACTGAGAAGAGTTGGGTTACTGTCAGAAGTGGACCCTCTGATGGTATCATTCTGAGGTGGCTGTGGGCTGGTAATTTTGGGTAGGAAGAATCATAGACTGATAGCATTAGGCTGCAACTGTCAGTTCTACCTTGGTTATGAATTCTTGAGGAACCCCATTTTTTATTTTATTTATTCATTGAAACTCTAAATAGGCATCCACTGTAAGAAATAAATAATAAAAAAAAAAACGATATGGGGTTCCCCTCATTTTCATAAAGGTAAAGCTGACGCCTGCAGGCTGATACTAGTTCATGGATATTGGTTCCTTCCCACCCTAAATCACCAGTCCACAGCGACCCAGAAGCAGACTATCACATTCGGTTCACTTCTGATGGTAACCCAGCTCTACTCAGCACCCGTGGTGTGTTGGGTACTGAGGTAATAGTGACAGGAGTTTAGCATCAGCCTTAGGGTGATACAAAACATATCTAGCTGACACCAAGCCCCAGTGATAGTACTGGAGAGGCTACTGTCAGATACCTCTATTACTAGCACCAGAATTAAATGGAAGAAAGAACACGAGACAACACAAAAACATTTTATTTAAATAAACACTTCCTGACAACATCCCTCATTGACCATTTTATTAAAGAAATGGATCCAACGCTGGTCCGACATAGTTCAATCAGTCCATCATATTCCAATGGGGAAACCTATATAAAAATAGACAATAATAACATCCATCTCCTGCATCTCCTGACGATCATAACTGTGGCTGATTTCATTGGGATGCAGAGTATGGAGTTCAAGCTTCACAATCTGATTCTAGGAGTTATAGACCACAGCCGCAGAACAATCTCCAAGTCATTGGATCTCTTTCTTCTCCCTTTATTCCTCAAGGAGATTTTGACTGTAAGTTGTGGAAAGAACTTCCCCTACCACACTTCACCCACCACTTTGTTATGTGACCTAGAGCCAACACAGAATATAACACCTACTTATCACTCCATAAACTTCAGAGGTACAGAGGTAGACACAGGTAGGAGGATGCTAGAAAAGTGAAGATTCTAAGATGTGTGTGTAGTAAATTCTGCAGGGATGAATCGTGGCCAGGAGAAGACGCCATGCAATACAGAAGAAAAGAAAAAGTGAGCAACTTCCATCAGAGAAGATATCGCCTTTTGAGTCACAGGATGTAACTACACGGTTATGACTTAGATGTCTGTTGAGTACCTGTGCACAGCTGCCATCTACCTCTATAGGGTCACTGTACGGCGGTAATATATAGTTTGCAAGGCCTGTGTAAAGCTGGCATTTACCCTTTTATGGTCACTATATGGTTACTTGATTTTCAATAAATTTAAATTTATTATTACTATTGACAGTGTAAGCGTTCACTCGTGCTCGGCCGGCACATATTGGTCTGGCATGGGGACCACTCGCGGTCTGTCGATGCCCTTTGGTAAACGGAAACAGCAGGTCGACACAGGATTTCTCATTAAATCGGGCCTCAGTCAGCTTTATTCACCAACACAGAAAAACATATACAGCAAACTAAATAAAATCCTAAGGCCGTCCAGCCACTAACTAAACGTACAGAGAGTCCCTCTCTAGCAGTGGTCTGGGTCTACACCCAGCCCCACAAACCATGTACTCACACTTTTACAATATAGCCCCTTGGGCTGGCTTCTCAGGCCAAGGGGAAGAATTCAGGATACTCTCCTGGACAAAGGCCTGCACATGTCCTCCACTGACTGTGAGCCACGCTCCCCTCTGGTATACTGAAGACCAGGCTATTTAACAGACCTCCAGCTGAGCAACTCTCCAATTACCAACCTGAGTAATTAACTCCTGGTTACCTTGCCAGACTGCTGACCTTCCTTACTGACAGGCAGCAACTTGGTAACCCATACCTTGGAACTCAGATGCTGCAGAACATCTAGTGGCGGAGAAATGCGATCTTCTAGGGTCGCACCGTCACAATATACATATACACATTTAATATAAAACTATGGCTTGCTCAGAAACATGTATTCCATGACTATAATTGGCAAGTATAAGGCTAGGTTCATACAACATATTTCAGCACTTCAAAGTGTCTGCACCAAAACAGCACTTTCCTCGTCTGCAATTCCATGATTGTAAGCGCGGAATTCCAACAAGGAAATGACGCTGAATGTTTGAGGCGGATTTTCTGCCGCTCGTGCTTTGTCGCACCGCCACATACCCCTCCCCTTTGATAAAGGTCGTAGGCCTTTTCACCTTGCACAAACCTTCCTCCAGGGTCAAAGCACCTATTCTGGGGTATCCATCCCTGCAAGACACTCAGCAGCTGGTTTACTTTGAGGGACACAGTACTTTCCACAGAGTGGGTACATAAGTTATCCACCAACCACCTACTTATCCTATTTTCCCAGCTACCTGTGACTTGCTGCTCATCCCAGATAACACCTATGTTGTAACTTGTTGCTAAGGACAACGCCTCCCTAACCAGGGTTATGCTTTCCTCTTGTTCCTGAGCCCTGGTTGATCTGTCACTACTGATCATCTCTGAACTTCTACCTGTTGCCCTTGGTAACCTCTCTCCTACATCCTTAGATGCCAAGACCAAGGAATCCATACCCTGATCTACCGCAGGTTCCCAGCACTCACTCAGGCTTATATTGGGGCAACCGCCAGGTTTATAATCCTTTCCTTTTCCCAACCAATAGAGCTGGAGCTTGTCTTTGCACTAACGTACAACTCAGCGACTATCCTAGGAGTATCCCTACCACTCACCACTGGTAATAGCGCCTTCCTTTCTGCTGCCTGACTGTTCTCTACTAAAGACCCATCAGGGCACTCAACATAATCCTGAAAAATTCCCATACACTTTTCCTCACTGATTACCTTCATGTCTTGCAGTTCTGAGTCTGCAGGACCACCCTGGGGCCTAGACTTCTCTCCACTACAAGACCCTTGGTCCTCCCCTACCATCACATGGGGACTGCCACCAACCCCATGTATTTGACCCATGTTCCCTATCTCAGCAGGTGCACTTTCCTCTGACGCGGGCCTATAGTACCCTTGCTCTGTAACTTTAGAGACCCCGCTGCATTGCATCTCATAAACCTGAGGTGCAGCCTCTGTCCCAAAACTAAATTCAGTTACGCTGGGTTTGAGACCCTCAGGCTGGGAGGACAGAATCCCTTTCTTAGGACCTGGTTCAAAACCCGTTATTGCACGAATCATCCCACAGCAGTGTCTTTGACCTCTTGCTGTGGGATAACCACCTGCTCCTTCCCATAAAGGGGGCCCGGTCTCCCTTACTGCCTACTCAATCTTCACAGCATAATCTGTCATCTCACAACTATCTGTTACTTCTCTCGTTTTCCTCTGTACCTCACTAATGCTTGAGCACATACTTCCCTCTGCTGTGTCTAGCAGCTCCCAATGGGGAGATTCTTCCTCCATATCTCTGGTACCCGTTACCACGGGAGAACTCTCGGTGTCCGTTAGGACCACTCCTGCACCTGGCATGCTATAGGGCTTATCTGGTATCTTAGAATCAATACTGGACCCTGGTACATGGTTCACACCCTTCTCCATCTCGGAGTCTGCTATGTCTATGGTGCTGCTTGGGGATACGTTTATCACCTGGACCCCAATTACTTCACACCTACTAGCAGGGCAACCACATTCCGTCTCTAGCCTTTTCCTTTCATGCTCCATGCTTGCAGGGGGTAGCTCTTGCAACACATTCACCTCTTCTAGAGCCCTAGTAGCAGAAGAAACTACAACACATTTTCCTTCATGGCTATCACTTCCAGGACTCATAACTTCTGCACTACACTCAGACCCACTATCACCTACAGGGAATGAACTGGTCTCCTCTTCTGCTATAGCTGCTAGTTCACACTGGGCACTACCCTGAGCTGTACTAAGGTCACAAACCACAGGGACTACATTACCTGCACTACTTGTGCTGTTGTCCACCACTACCACTGGGGGCGCATCTGCAACTTGAACGTTACACTCACGTTCACACAGTGCGCTGTGGTCAGGAGTAGACCCATTGACCATCTGGAACCCAGGAGTTTCACTTACAACTGTGGGGCATTCATACTCATGACTTTTCCCCACCGGCAGAGCATTGGATACCTTGTTGCTACTGGCAACCACCTTAGCTCCCCTGGACATGATCGTGTTAACCCCTTTCTCCCGGTTATCATCTCTCACAGGACACACATCCTCTACAGTACTCCTAGCGCTGTTAACCTCAACCTCTAAGGGCATACTTGAGCTAGTTTGCTCCACTGCTGGAGCTGTCCTTCCTAAAGAAGCTAGTTCACCCTCTACACTAACTTCATTATTGTCCAGGGACATCTTTCCCTGGGCACTTCTCTCATTAGCCCTGTCTAACTGACTTACTGCAGTCATGTGCGGGGATGTTTTCTTCACATCCCCCACAGGTGCAGCAGACGTCTGACTGCTACTGGCACCCCCCTGTTCAGACAGAGCATTTTCCACAAAAATAACATTTTCAATAGAGTCAGCATGCAATATATTGAGTCCATCAGACTTGACCAGTCCCACCCCAACAGTCTGGCAACTGCTTCCTGGAGTCTTCTGGACCTCCGTCCAGCCCGGCCAAGTCCTCACACTGACTGTGAGCCATGCTCCCCCTCTGGTATACTGAAGACCAGGCTATTTAACAGACCTCCAGCTGAGCAACTCTCCTAATTACCACCTGAGTAATTAACTCCTGGTTACCCTTGCCAGACTGCTGACCTTCCTTACTGACAGGCAGCAACTTGGTAACCCATACCTTGGAACTCAGCTGCTGCAGAACATCTAGTGGCGAAGAAATGCGATCTTCTAAGATCGCACCGCCACAACAGTTTCAAGTTATTTCAACAACTAGTGTTGGTTTTTCTTTCCTTAATAGAAGGGTACCGACAATTTTGTCCACACGTGTAAATTTTCTTCTACTCCTTCTTGTGGAATTATGGTGTAGAGACATCACATCTGCACAACATTATAACATCTCAAGATCCCATTCAATATCTTTCAGGTACCTAATTACATGAGTTAAGTCCTTCAGAAAAGATGGGATATTTTTATATATTTTTGCAAAAAATAAGTCAATTCCAAAGGGGGTCCACATGATTTTTGTAGACTTTCAGGAGTTAATAAATAACTGAGGGTTTTGGATAATTGCTGTAAGGAAAATCATACTGCTTTTTTTTTATAAAATTTTAAGTGTTTTCCCTCCATCCACAGCAGAATTGTTAGCTGGTTTGGGTAGGTCTCTCTGGGTCTAAATTTAATTTTTTTTTTTTATAGGTGTGTTTTCCCCCTAACATCTTGTTCATCTTTTCAACACATTATTCTTTTTTAATTATTACCACCACTTCCCCTCTTTTTAATTATCCAGTTAACCCACAATTCAAATGCAATGTCTGATTTTCATTTGTTTTTATGTTTAGTAAATTTAAACTTACTAATACTTTTGTCAGTTTCAAGTTATTCTAGTGACCAGCGTAGCTTTTTCTTTCTTTAACAGAAGGGTACTAACAATTTTGTCCACGTGTGTGTATTTACAGCTCCCTTGTCAAGTGTTGAACAGAAGGAATTTCTATATGAGTATATAATTATTTCTGGTGGGATGAGCGATAGTTTCTTCAAATGACTGGTACATGGATGTGAGTAAAATCCGCCACCGTTACGCCAATCTGTTTATGAGACAGTGGGAGAAGACATGTCTACATGGTGCCTCCAAAAAATCTAAAATAAATGGTGGAGCTATATAGATGATTGTCTCCTTTTATGAGAAGGTCAACAGGATGATCTAGAACAATATCTGGTATCAATGAATAATAATGAGTGGAACATATAATTAACCTGGGAGATCAGTAAAAGTACAGTAAGTTTACTTTATCGGTTTTTGAAAATAATTGGATGTTGTGTACAAAAACACACTTAAAAAAGGCAGACTGTAAAGGTTTTATGGAAAATGGAAGCTGCCAATTTCTTCCATGAATAAAGAATGTTACCAAGAACATTGTGAATTAAGAAAAATTGTGAAATGAGGACTGTGAGCAGCAAAGTTTCAATCCCCCAAAAAATGTTGGAGCAGAAAAACTATCCTAGTTAGGAAAGTGAAGAGAGAAACACTCATAAAAACATCACAAATAGGGCATTAGGTTAAGATAGAGACAGACAAGCTTCCCCACTTTATTACCAATTTCTCTAGGGACAGCAACATCATTAGAGAAATAAAAGAAAGAAACTGGCATGTATCATGGTGTGATAGAGTTTAAGGTCACCTGAGAAGCCAACAACAGTCTACAGACAAAAACAATAAAAAATCATCTGGTATAAAGACATTCAGGGGAGGAGCTAAACAAGAGTAAAAAAACACTAAAAGGCTTTTTTCCTTGTAGATGCTTTAAAGCATGAAGAACACTAAAATTGAAAAAATACAAGACTCTTTCTACTCCATCACTAATCAGGATACAAATTAGAGAGAGAGAGAGAATAGACTGTGATAAAAAAAATGTGGTATATCTGCTGGAATGTGACAGTGGATACCAATATATTTGAAGTACTGGGAGAAAACTGAAGACCAGGCTGAATGAGCACACTAGAAATATCTGTAAAGGGCTTATGTCCCATAGTGTGTCAGACAACTTCCATTAAAAATATTAAAACAATCCTGATGGTCTTAAGGTCTCGGAAATATGGGGGTTGGGATAAGAGAAACTGGAGAGGTGGAGATATCATACAAACACTGTCTTAAAAGGAGGCAGAATTTATATATCTCTTGAATACTTTGCCACTAAATGTCATGAATGTAGAATTGCTTTGTTGGGAAATGAATTTTGGGAGTGATACTGTATGTCGAGATAAAGTCTGTTGGAGTAGGTATATGCCATGTGGTGGGTTTAGCTTATTTTGAGGTTTCAGTAATGCATACGTTAAAATTTACATTGGCAACGAGTAATGGCGATCTTCTCTTTCTCTTGACTTACGGGTTCCCATCACAACATGCTGAAGAGGCTTGTGCCCCATTGTAAGTGAGTGGTGCACAAGCTTCTTTTCTGTGTGATGAGAACCCAGAAGTCAAGAGGAGTGGATCACTGGGTGCGGCAGCAGCAGGGGACAGCTTGGTAAGTGTAAATTTTTTTCATTTTTTTACTCACCTTGACCACACTGCCGTGTACTTTTTTTTAATGAACAATTCCTTTAAAGTAGTTCCGAATCCTATGTTAAAGTTTTAATTGCAGTCAAACCTAAGGATCATACAGCCATTACAATTTGAATATCTTTACTGCTCTTAGGGGAACATGTATGAAGATCGGCGTGTCGAAGCTCCTGTTTTCACGTTTTTTACCGGGAAAACTGCGTCTGATGTATGCCGGTGCCGAAGTGCGCTCGTAAATGCGGTGCAAACTTCGACGCCTCCGGCAGACAGACCGCATTGAAGTAGGTCTGCCTGTCGAAGCTGTAATGCTCCTCACTTTGCCGACCCGCATTCATACATGCGTCAGAGTTTTCGAATGTGGTGCGTCCCGCCCCAAAACCCCCCCCTTCATGTGGGTGCAATTACAAAGTGGGAACCTTGCGCCTAACGGGCATTTGGTCTTCCAACAGTGGGCCCAGCACAGGAGGGTTTAAACGCCTGAAATCGACATGTCCCCCTTAGCTTGTAGGTAAAGTAAGATCTGGCAAACTTTCATTGGAAGGGATCAGAAGGGGTTTGTGCTATAACACTAAGCTCCTAAAATTACCAAGACAATTTTCAAATTATTAGCAATTGCAAAAAAAGGGAGAAAAAATAGTTTGGCCTTGGAAGGAAGAATATTTTGACTTGTCTAGGCCTTTATTTTTTGCTACTTTAGAACCGTTGAGTTTGTTATTAAAGATAATTTATAATGGAAAAGGGATGGATAACATTTTCATTTAACAATTTTAAAGAGATACCATGAATGCCCTGACCCCGTATTTTTTGCTTTTGGGAATAAAGTCTAAGATGATAGTAAAATGAAAGTAATATTGGCAAAAAGCATTAACCCCTTTGTCGTAAAAAGTAGTTTTTTTTGCTGATGAAATTTTTTTTAATAGTGGGCTCCTAGACATTTTTCAAACCGTTAAAATGCTAAATGGGTTTGTAACTGCCTTCAACATATAAAAAATTTTTTGTAAGGTGAAAAAAATTAAAAAAAAGAAAAAGGGACTTACATTCCCTCATTTAATCCACTAAAACCGGGAAATTTAAAAAAAGTAAATTTTGAAAAAAACTTACAAAAAGGAATTGTGGAAATAAAAAAAAGAAAAATCTGGTCAAAAAAAATTTATTAAAAAAGGGGGGATTAGTACCAATAAAGTGGTTATTCTTCCTAGAATATTCTATTATTTCCATTTCTCCCTATTAAAATGTGAATGGTGGGTGTTAAAAGCATCCAGCAACAGCTGTTTAAATTTGTATGGAAAAAACAAAAGAGCAGTTAAAGAAAGGAAGGACTTTTAATAATAAAGAAAAAAGGGGTACTTTTAATGTTGGGTTATGAAATTTTATAAAGTGACACAACTGTTTATGGGTGAAAATAGAAAAAGATTTAATCAATCCATATACCAGAAATGGGATGCACCTTTATGAAATGGAAGTAAGGGCTCAGGGGATTTGTTGCCAGGGGGAGTTAACAAGGGCTCATGGGCCCAGGCAAAAGGGCACCCGGGCCCCCGCCCTTCCCCTACAAAGACAGTAATTTAAGGGGTTCCACAATGCTCTCTGGAAAATTTGTGGAAATTTTTGGGGTTTGGGAAAAAAGGTATCTGGTGGATGCGAAAAAAAGGGCCCCATGGCCTTTCCAGGGGTAAAGGGAAACGTAGCCGACCGTGGACATGTTTTTGAATGTTCCGGGTCATAATGTTTTTTTTAAAGGGAACAAAGTGTGTTGACTACGCTATTGCCCTCCTAGAATAACGTTTGCACCCAAAAACAATCAAAACACAGTCCCCGGTCGGGGTACATTTTCCCTTTACCCCTAAAGGCCCCGGGCCATTAAGCTATTCATACGCCGGACAAAAAAATGGCTGAAAATGACCGTTTTTTTTCCAATGCAGCACTGCGGTTGTTGTCACGCTTTGTGCAAAAACCATGGTCGCTTCTAGTTTTTTTTACGTTGCCCATACAATTTTATTATATGGGAAGACGCCAAGAAAACTTACAGCGCCGGCGTATTATACAACATTTTATATAAAATGCCGGTGCCAGAAGACGAGCAGAGAAAAGACGAGCTGCGGAGACTACAGCTCGTCTTTTCTATTGCCGTCTATGGGCTGCACGAACGATCGTATCTTTGGCACTTTCAAAAAACTAAAAGCACTGAAAAAATGATCAAAAATTAGCAGAGTGTAAACATAGCCTGCCAGTATCCACCGGATACTTTTTTTCCAGAACCCTGATGGATACCGCAAATGTACACAGAAAAAAAGTGTGAACCCCCTGTTACTTCTCAGATATGAGGCACTAGGTAATACCGAGTGCCTCATACCTGACAAGTTACACCTGGTGCCTCATTTATAACACTACTAAGTGTAGTACCTGGCAAAACGTGTGCAGCAGGATGGAGAGCATCAGCTCCAATGAGCACTTCCTCTTCCTATCCCCCCCTCCTGCTGCAGGTACTGATGGGCAGTGGGCGGGCTGCCAAATTTGTTCTTTAGGCAGACCCAGCCCTGCTGCCCATCTGCTCTGTAGGCTCCCTCCCGCTCCCCTCCCGATTAAGCTCCACCCCTGGCACCTCCCCCACAATACAAAGGTCTGTAGGGTCAAGAGACCCAGTTACGGCTCTCGCTGCAAATGCATGAGAGGGGGGGACAGGCAGGGCTTGTTTTTCCCCCTCATCTGAAGCCCTGGCTCCCCCCTCTTTATAACATTCCGAGTTAATGTCAGCTTGTGGTCCCATCCCATGGCTCCGGGACCCCAGCACAGTGAAGAGGGGAAGCAGTGAGGTGTGTGCCGTCCTGTGCTATAGAAAAGCTATGTATTGCTGGGTCTCTGACCTAGTGGTACGTACAGCAGGCAGAGGAATGTGGCGAGGGGGGCCTGTGGGGCCCCCCTAGCTCAGGGGCCCGGTCGCGAGTGCAACTGCTGCGACCTCTGTAGCTACGCCACTGTTGTCTGACTTGCTAATACTGGAATTGTGTCTTATGTTGTGGATAGAAGTCTATAAAAGATTTAATCTGAAAGCAGAATTATTAATAGTGAAGGGTATTTTGAGCCTGGACAAGATCTTAGAAGTTTTAAATGCTAGAGTTAAAAAGGGGTTTATGAGAATAAAGTTACTTGTAAGTCCTAGGGAGATACCAACAAGGAAAAAATGTAGGCTCAAGTAGATATATAACTTTTTTCAATGAGATAATTGAAACATGGAGTCAGCAGGAACTTGTGGTTGGAGAAGGCATCTTGGGGTAACCTTGAGAGGCAGGGAATGATATATTCATTAAGAGTTGAATAAATCACCAGTGGGTAGATTAGGCAGAGGGAAAGAGATTTATTATTTTATCACTTTAAGAAGTGGGAAAAGGATGGGTGAGGAATAAAAATGAGAAAGAAAATAGTTTGTTAGTAGTATTTAAAAAAGTTTATAAAGCCCATTTAAAAATTTGTAGATTAAAAAATTAAATCTAAAAAATAACTAGAGTTCAAGAAAATGGTGTAGGAGATAAATACAGTTTAACATAATTGATATTATCTGTAAAAGTCTGATCTATTTAATCATAACATTATGTTAGGAACCCCCAGAACAGATGAACAGATAGGTATAGATAAACAGTGAGCCCTAGTGCAAGACCCTCCCAAAATCTGTCCATGCAGTGCTGGCAGAGAGGCGGGTCAAGGCCAGGTGCCCTAGGCAGATGAGTCCTAGGCAAGATACAGGCAGGTATAAACGGGCAAAATGGGAAGTAATAGCAAAAGGAAAGTACAAGAACAGCAACCTGGACAAAGCAGGGTAAATCGAAGACTGGAAGCTGGTCCCAAGCAGGTAGCAAAAATGGCAACAGGCAAAATGGCAGGATGCAGCAGAAACAGGAATACCGGTATCAGACTGGCAGGACAGCAGGTAGCAGCAGGAAAAACAGGTAAAAAGCTTGCAGGCTAAATGTACGTAAGTAGCAGACAGGAAGAATGGCAGGAACAGAAACCAGAGGTCAGGAGCTCAGGTGGACAATCATGAACTGAACCAGGAACCGAGGCAGAAAGTTCCTTAAATCACGGGAGGCCATAGGTCACAATGACACTGTCCCTTTAAATCCAGACCAGCGTACTCATGCCCGCCCTAAGGAGAGTATGCAGACCCAGACAGGAACAGGAGCGTGAGGACGGGTAATTAGCAGCAACAACAAGGGACACAGCAATAAGTATAGGAACTGGGGACACAAACAAGCAAACAGACACATCCGCAGTCCACAGCAGCGGCCGCGGCGTGAATGGAGACAGGACCGAAGCATGGACTCAGCCTTGTCCACGGTCCGGAATGAGGACAGCGGCATGGACCGTGACATCCAGACACACAGAAACCAGGCTGAATGGCGAAGGCAGCTGTCAATCACAATCAGTCTGAAGATAAAACTAGGCTATCAAAAAACAGACGGGTGTGGTCAAGGTCCAGCAATCACTGATAAGGCAGTGTTCAGACTGGAACATAGAAAACATGAAATACAAACACAAAATCATGGCCAAAAGCACATTTTCTGCTGTAGCTTACAGACAGAGGACTGCACTGAGGCCCGAGCAGGCACGGTCATCACACATTATTTATCTTACATAGTGAACCAAAGAAGACCCGATACCAAAACTGTGCTTTTTAGGTAATTTCGTCTCCCCCCAAAGCATGGAATAGAAAGTGATCAAAATGTTGCATGTATCCCAAAAAAACTATACTTAAGCCCGCAAAAAACAAGCCCCAACACAGGTAAAAAAAAAATTGCTGGAATCAATCTGACCAACAAAATAAAACTTACTTGTCATTTATACCACACACTAAACTTCATGGAAACAAAACCCACCAAAAAATGGCAGAATTTTTTTGGATTTCACATTATATGACAAGGTGAATAGTACAATTAAAAAGTATATCTTGTCCTACAAAAAACAAGCCGTAATAAGGTTGTGTAGACAGAAAATAAAAAAGTTATGGTTTTTGGATGTCAGGGATAAAAAAATGTATATATTGTAAACAAAAATTCCTTCTGTGGGAAGAATTTAACTAATATCCTCTCATCAAGTATCAATTACAGCTGCAAGTCGCTTGGGGTATGTCTCTATCAGTTTTGCACATCGAGAGACTGAAATTCTTGCCCATTCTTCCTTGGAAAACAGCTGGAGCTCAGTGAGGTTTGGGTGGAGAGCGTTTTGTGAACAGCAGTTTTCAGCTTTCCAAAGATTTCTCGATTGATTCAGGTCCTTTGGGCTTTGACTTGGGCCCTTCTAACACCTGGATTACGTTTATTTGTGAAACATTCCATTGTTAGATTTTGCTTTTATGTTTGGGATCATTGTCTTGTTGGAAGATAAAATCTCACGTCCCAGTCTCAGGTCTTTTGCAGACTCCAACAGGTTTTCTTCCAGAATGGTGCTGTATTTAGCTCCATCCATCCTCCCATCCATTTTAACCATCTTCCCTGTCCCTGCTGAAGAAAAGCAGGCCGAACCATAATGTTGCCACCACCATGTTTGGGTAGTGGGGATGGTGTGTTCAGGGTATGAAATGTGTTGCTTTTACAACCAAACATATTGTTTTGCATTGTGGTCAAAACGTTTGATTTTGGTTTCATCTGAGCAGAGCACCTTCTTCCACATGTTTGGTGTCTCCCAGTGGCTTTTTGGCAAACTTTAAACAAGACTTTTTTGTGGATATCTTTTAAAATGGCTTTCTTCTTGCCAATCTTCCATAAGGCCAGATTTGGTGCAATGTACGACTGATTGTTGTCCTATGGACAGACTCTCCCACCTCAGCTGTAGATCTCGTCAGTTCATCCAGAGTGATCATGGGCCTCTTGGCTGCATCTCTGATCAATCTTTTCCTTGTTTGGGATGAAGGCCAGGTCTTGGTAGATTTGCAGTGGTCTGATTCCCCGTCTATTTCAATATGATCGCTTGCACAGTTCTCCTTGGGATGTTTAAAGTTTGGGAAATCTTTTTGTATCCAAATTTGTTTTAAAACTTCTCCACAGCAGTATCACGGACCTGCCTGGTGTGTTCCTTGTCTTCATGATGCTCTCTCTGCGCTTTAAACAGAACCCTGAGACTATCACAGAGCAGGTGCATTTATATGGAGACTTGATTACACACAGGTGGATTATATTTATCATCATCAGTCATTTAGGACAACATTGGATTATTCAGAAATCCTCATTGAACTTCTGGAGTGAGTTTGCTGCACTGAAAATAAAGGGGCCGAATAATTTTGCACGCCCCACTTTTCAGTTTTTTGGGGTTTTCTTTACAAAAGTTTAAAATATCCACAAAATTTTTTTCCACTTCACAATTGTATCCCACTTGTTGTTGATTCTTCCAAAAAATTAAAATTTTGTATCTTTATGATTGAAGACTGAAATGTGGCAAAATGTTGAAAAGTTCAAGGGGGTCGAATACTTTAATCCATTAGATATTTCACAGAAATTAAAGCAAAGTAGAGGTGAAATTTCAAAATTTCACTTTTTTTATTATTCACTGTAACACAGTAGATGTGACCAGGAAACTGCAACTCAACATCGATTCCCCAGATTCTCCCTTTTTTAGAGATATCCCATATGTCGCCCTAGTGCGATATTTGGCTCAACCACAAGCCACAGAGTATGAGGAGCACCGACTGGACTTTGGGGTTTCATTTTTAATATGGTTTTATTTGGGTGCCATTCCTAAGGTGCTAAAAATTAATAAACATCCTTAAAAAGACTTCGTATTGGAAACTACACCCTCTGAGGAATATATCCAGGGGTATCAACCCCATAGGTGTTAGACAAATTTTTTAGTGTTAGGCAGTGAAAATTAAAAAAAACAAATTTGTCACATCAAGGGAGATACAGCGAGCCCTAACTGGAACCCAGCCCACTGTCCCTGCCTACTTGACATGCTGCCCTAGGCGGCAGTCCCGACACTGCTAGAGTGCTGGTGCCATAGGAAGAAGAAGAGTCAGACAGTTCGGGTTGATAACAGGTCAGTAACATCGAGCCAATAATCAAAAAAAGAAAGAGAGAAGTCAGAAAACAAGCCAGGGGTCAAAAACACGAACGGGAGCGAGGTACAGAATCAGAGCGCAAGACATGGTCAGGAAACAAGCAGAGGTCTGGTACACGGATAAGCAAACAAACAAACAACAAGCACAGGTAATAAAGGCAGCCAGGAGAATATCACAAGCGCCGCTCTCAGCCTGCAAGGAGTTTAAATATGGTTCCCGGATACCGTCCCTGTAGATGATTGGAACAGCCTCCAGGCCCTTCCATTGGCTGCTGTGACACGCCCTCTGTCCAGAGTGGCTGGACCTCTGTCACTCACCCAGCCTCCAGCAGCCTGTCTATCATGGTGGGGTCGAAAACCAGCTGCTGCAGACTGTTGCTCCCTGCAGACTGGACGCCACCTAGCCCTGACAGTACCCTCCTTTTAGAAGGGGCCACGGGACCCTTACCTGCACTGGGTTTGTCTAGGTGAGACTCATGGAATTCCCTTACCAGATGATCGGCTACGATTACTAAAAGAATTTCATGATTCTGTTTTATCTGGACATCCTGGAGTGTCTGACACAAAAAGGCTGATTTCTCGTATCTACTGGTGGCCTTTGTTGTCTCGTGATGTTGAGGCCTATGTGGCATCTTGTGAGGTCTGCGCTCGGGCAAAGGTTCCCAGAACTCGTCTCCTGTCGAACTTTGCACTCTACCTGTACCTGATCATCCGTGGACCCACATCTCCATGGATTTCATGACTGCCCTTCTACCTCAGAGAGTAAGTCGGTTATTTGGGTGGTGGTGGACCGTTTCAGTAAGATGTGCCATCTTGTTCCTTTAAGGAGGTTACCGTCATCCAAAAAACTTGCTGAACTTATGAAACATATTGTCAAACTGCATGGTTTACCAGAGAATATTGTTTCTGACAGAGGGGTTCAGTTAGTTTCTCAATTCTGGAGAGCCCTTTACAAGGCTCTGGGTATCACCGTGTCCTTCTCCGTCTGCCTTCCACCCAGAGACTAATGGGCAGACTGAGAGGGTAAACCAAATGGTAACACATAAACTACGTTGTTATGTCTCTGATCTGCAGCCAGATTGGGTAAAGTACTTACTTTTGATGGAATTTGCCATTAACAATCAGGATAGTAGCTCGTCTGGTACCTCACCATTTTACTTCAACTATGGTTTTCACACAAGGCATGCATAATTTTTCACTGCTATTTCTGATCACAGCGGAGTGGATGTTATCATTAATGATCTGTGCACAGTCTGGGCCCAAGTTCAGAAGAACTTGGTTCATACACAGAACATCCAGGAGAAAAAAATCGATAGACGGGATCTTTGTTCTAGAGGGTTTGCGGTTGGGGATAGAGTATGGCTATCCACTCGAAATCTGCGATTAAAGGTTCCCTCTGGTAAACTCGCGCCACAATTTTTAGGTCCTTATGTGGTTCTTGAAGTGGTCAATCCGGTGGCATATTGTCTGAAATTGCCCTCTTGTTTCCGTATACACAACGTGTTTCATCGCTCACTTCTTAAGAAGTACATTTGGCCTGTGATAATGTCACGTCAAGGGAGATACAGTGAGCCCTAACTGGAACCCAGCCCACTGTCCCTACCTACTTGACGTGCTGTCCTAGGCAGCAGCCACCAACTGGGCAGCAGTCCCTGCGCTGCTAGGGTGCTGGGGCCGTCAGGAAGAAGACGAGTCAGACAGTCCGAATCTATAACAGGTCAGTAACATCAAGCCAATAATCAAAAAAAGAAAGAGAGAAATCAGAAAACAAGCCAGGGGTCAAAAATACAAACGGGAGTGAGGTACAGAATCAAAGCACAAGACAGGGTCAGGAAACAAGCAGAGGTCTTGTACACGGATAAGCAAACAAGCAACAAGCACAGGTAATAAAGGCAGCCAGGAGAATATCACAGGCGCCACTCTCAGCCTGCAGGGAGTTAAAATATGGTTCCCAGCTACCGCCCCTGTAGCTGATTGAAGCGGCCTCTGGGCCCTTCCATTGGCTGCTGCGACATGCCCTCTGTCCAGAGTGGCTGGGCCTCTGTCACTCATCCAGCCTTCAGCAGCCTGTCTATCAGGGCGGGGTCACAAACCAGCTGCTGCAGACTGTTGCTCCCTGCAGACTGGGCGCTGTGACGGCTGGGTAGTGGATCCGCCGCACCACCGCAAGCGATGGTAGTTAAGCAACGCCAGGGAACGGAATCTAAGTAGCCCCCGGTTTTCACCAGAGCCCGCCGCAAAGCAGGATGGACTGCGGCGTGAGGCTACCAGGTCGTCCCCCCTGACGTGACTTGCTTGCGGTGGCGGCCGAGGTGCAGCGTGGTACAGAATCGTAGTCCGAGAATCGTAGTCGTGGGCAGGCAGAAGGTAATGGGCAGGCGGCAGAGGTTCGGAGTCGGGAAACGTAGCGAGAGGTCTGGTACACGGTAAAGCAGGAATACACTTTAAGGAACGCTTTCTCTATGGCTCGGGCAACTAGATCCAGCAGGGAAGTGACGTGGGTGCAACACTTATATAGGAACAGCGCCCGGTAATTACCCAATTACCGGCGCACTGTCCCTTTAAATTCACAGGGACGAGTGCGCGCGCTAGGGGGCGCGCATGCGCATTCCGGCCGGCAGACCGGACGGGAGCGAGGCCAGGTGAGTGGATGGGACGGGTGGCGCCGCAGCCGGCCGTGCGGCCCGCGGCGCCACCCGTCCACGCTGGGGACCCGTTATGGGGAACGCGGGTGCGACCGCAGTCCGTGGCCTGGATCGCGGTGCAACCCGTTACAAGCGCCACCTAGCCCCGACAGAATCCTGGAAAAAAACCACCCCTTAATTTGTTATGCAATTTATTCCACGTTTGTCAATACCCTATATATGGGTGTAAACTGCTGTTTGTGTGCATGGCAGGGTGTACAAGGGAGGGAGCGCTATTTGGCTTTTGGAACGCAGATTTTGGTAGTTGCCATGTCGCATTTGCAAAGCTCCTAAAGTACCAGAATAGGTGAAACCTTCCAGAAGTCGCCTTTTCTGGGATTCAACACATTTATGGATCTCATCTAGGGGGGTACTGTGCATTTTGGATGCAAAGGTGACCCATAGTTTTTTATAGCATTGGGCGCTTTCGAAAAAAGTGTTTTTATTGTGTAAAACAATATTTATGCATCGCTGTCTTTTTTTATTTTTCTGTATACCAAGCGGTGGAAGGGTCTTTTTTTACAAGGTGAACTGATGTTTTAATTGGTACCATTTTGGTGTTTATATGAGTTTTTGATCGCTTTTTATTCCATTTTATGTACTGCGGGATGAACAAAAATCACAATTCTGTGATTGTTTTTTGTTTGTTTTTTTATGGTGTTCACCGTGCAGGTTAATTAACATAATACATTTGTAGTATAGGTTGTTACACACGTAGCGATATCAAATATGTGTACTTTATTTATTTTTGTCGTTTGTAAAGGGGAAAATTGCGGCGTCTGTGTTTTTATTTTATTTTTCGTGTTTGTGTTT
Organism: Phyllomedusa bahiana; assembly: GCA_025379985.1. Taxonomy (NCBI): domain Eukaryota; kingdom Metazoa; phylum Chordata; class Amphibia; order Anura; family Hylidae; genus Phyllomedusa; species Phyllomedusa bahiana. Next base: position 14,717 of record JAODAL010003848.1, on the reverse strand, counting down.
TACTTTTTTTTTTTCACATATTTTTTTTTTTTTTTTTACACTGAAACAATAACGATCAGTACACAGCAGAACTGCTATGTACTGGTCTTTATGGAAACTGTAACTCACCATGCCTGGCCATGCCCACAGGGCACTGCTGGGTGTGGTGACATCACAGACAGCCCGGAAGCTGTATGGAAAGCTTCCGGGCTGTCAGGTAATCAGACAGCTGCTGTGATTGTGCCACAGCTGCTCCAAGTGGAGACAGAAGGAGCTCACACCTTCTGTCTTTCCCTTAGCTGTCGTGATGCAAAAGATTGCAACAGATAAGGGGTTCACTACGGCCACGGGTGATGCAGCATAAGGCCAGCTAGTCTCATGCTGCGATCAAGTGGGTCCCGCTTGAGAGCCCGCACAATGTCCAGGACATACTAGTACATCCATTTGCAAGAAGTCACTTCCAATAGGGCGTACTGGTATGTCCAATGTTGCGAACAGGCTAAAGATAAGAACAGATAACACACAAAGCTGAAATATCAGTCAAGTTAAACTTTGTTCCAATTATAATATCCTATCTGTGCTTTGGACATATTAGGTTATGACTTAAAACCATTCTTGACCAGCACGCATCATTTCTTGGATCCATTTTTTAATTTTGGATGATGCCAGTCCCCATTGTATGTTATTAAGTTTATTAAACAGATTGTGGCACTTATAATGATGGAACTAACTCTTAGGTGGACGCCCGAGATTTCAGCCCGAGATCTAGTGCAGCCCCATTCGTTATATTTGTAAAATGGCCGGACTCCAATATTAGGAGCATTACAGAGTGCTGCGGCACTTTGTAATGCGCCTGAGATCGGGGGGCGTGCTGGAGGCAGGCGCACTACAACCGTAGGAAGCTACAGATTTATAGCTTCAGTACGCCAAATCTAGACATATTACTGGTGGAACAGGTAAACCACTTTAAAAGTGGTTTACCTGAGCCAGAATTGTCGTCTCTGTGCTAGAATGTGCCTGATTTATGACCCACAATAGATTCAAACGAATTCTACACTATTATTATGCGCATAAAATTGGCATCACAGCGCCAAAAATCATACATGTCGCCCTTAGGGTCCAGTCTATTTTCATTCTTTTGTTTACATATTTTTATCCCTGCCTTCCTGGAGCCATAACTTTTTCATTTTTCTGTTGACAAAGCCTTAGCAGAGCTCGTTTCTTGTGGGATGAGTTGTATTTTTAGTGGTATTACCCTGTGTTGCACTGGAGAGCCAAAAACAATTCTTTGTGGGGTGTAATTGGAAAATGCTTGGAGGCTTACTTTGATTTGCCCAAAATCTGAATGAAGTCAATATATTGTGTTATTGTTTTATACTTCTCTGAGAAAAAAAAAAAAAGAATGAAAAATGTGCAAAGTACATTAAATTTGTTTTCTTTTTCTAGGTCACTAAGGCAAACTTAACCTTAAAAATCGTATAATGTTCTAACAGGTGGACCATAAATTAATACACCATAAATAATAAAGCCTTGAGATCCATGGTGGCAAATGTGTATATTCTAGTGTCAGGTCTCCAAGAAAAATCTCTTTCCTTCAAACCAAGTTTGTTTATGTCATCTAGAGGAGTCAGAGCAGTGACCTAAGTCCACTAAAGAATTTAGTAAAAGTGTACACATTTATTGCCAGTTAAAGAATTTACTTTTTTAAGATTTATGACCACCATTATAAATCAATGAGGCATTTACTACCCTTTTATTCATTGCTGGAAGTGACAGACCTTTAACAAAAGGTCTGTCACTTCCAGCAATGGTGACATCCTGTGGCAGCAATGTTTATGGGGATCCATTTCTATGACTGGCAGTGTTGTACACTCTGCTTTATACTCCTGTATTCAATCTGCCATCTGTGCAATGTCACTGGGAAACATTTGCATATATTATAGCCAATGTTTTAACTTAATGACAGTAACAGTTAACACTGCATCTCTGTCTACTTAACATGTCAGTCAACTAATGCCTAACAAAGAAGAACTGTTCTTGTTTCTAAATGTCATTCAAAAAAAACTTTTCATTATATGTTACTGTGTAAAAATATTTGACACCCTCAAATTTTCCATTTAAAGTTATTATTACTATTTTTTTTTCATACATTACTCTTAGGAAATAAGTCTTATTAAAAATAGTTTTCAGCTACCAACCTGGCAGACATTTTACATACACTGACAGGGTGCTGGGAATGGGACAAACTGCATCAGCAAGACCGAAATGGAGGGTACCTGGAGAATTTTTGTTATGAACCAGGGGACTTCTTTCACTGCAGACACAGAAGAAACAGACATAGTAAGCAAAATAGTTCCAAAAATCCAGCAGTAGCGTCAGATTGTACGCTGCCGCTACTGCTGGGTTTTTGGAGCTATTTTGCTTACTGAATTTGTCCTGCGACTGGGGAGTAACGTCCGAGCAACACGAGCAAGTGAATCTACAATGGAAAATGCCAGGTGATATTTAAGCTGCAGTCAAAGTGAGCTCCATTTAATTTAAAGAAGCAAACACATTTGGGCTCGGATTGGACCATAGGGGAACTGCAGGTTGGCCCCTGAGCATGGCAGACCTGGAGTTTCTTTTAAACTGCATATACTCTGGGTTGCAGAAGTATTCATACACCTTGAATTGTTCCTCATATTTAAATATTACATCCACAAACTCCAATGTATATTATTGATATTTTATGTGATGCTATGATGACAGCAAGTCTGTTGGGGGTATGTCTCTATAAGCTACGCACATATAGAGGCTGGAATTATTTCCCATTCTTCTTTGCAGAATAGCTCTAGCTCAGATTGGTTGGCGAACGTTTGTGAACAGCAATTTTCAAATCCTACCACAGACTATCCATGAGATTTAGGTCTGGACTGTGACGGGGCCATTTTAATCCATGAATATGCTCTCATTTAAACCATTCCATTGTGGCTTTGGCTGTATGCTTAGGGTTTTTGTCCTACGCTCCAGTCTCAAGTCTTTTGCAGCCTCTAACAGGTTAACTCCCAGGATTGCCCTGTATTTAGCTCCATCCATCTTCCCATCAACTCTGACCAGCGTCCCAGTCAATCCTAAAGCTAGGCCTCCCACAGCATGATGCTGCCACCACTATCCTTCACACACAGCGTTTGGCAGTTAGAGAAAAAAGTTCAATTTTGACCAGAGTATTTTCTTCCATATGCTTGCTGTGTTCTCTACAGCTTTTTGCAAAATTCAAAAGGGACTTATTATTGCTTTCTTTCCAAAAGGGCACTCTTCTATAAATGCCATAACTATGGAGTGGAACACCTTAACAGTGACCATTGGCCTCTGGACTGCTTCTCTAATTAGTGCTCTCCTAGTCTGGGCTATAATTTTATGTGGACAGACATGTTTTGTTAGGTTAAAAGTTGTGTCATACTCCTTCCATTTACAGATGATGGATTGAACAATGCTCTGTGAGATGTTCAGAGCTTAGCCTATTTTTTTAAAACCTAACCTTGCGATACACTTTGCCACAACTTTATCTCTGAGCCATCTGGGGTGTTTCTTGGTTTTCATAATGCTGTTTGTTCACTAATATTCTCTAACAATCCTCTGAGGCCTTTACAAAACAGCTGTAGTTATACTGAGAATAAAATACATACAGATGTACACTATTTACTAATTAGGTGACTTCTGAAGGCAATTGGTAATATTGCATTTTATATAGGGCTATCAAAGGACAGGGAACTGAATAGATATGAACATCACATTTTCCAGTTTTTTAATTTACAAAAATTTGGAAAAGCACATATTTTCTTTACACTTCATAAAATAATTGCTACTCTGTGTTGTTCTATAGTCTCCAAAAAATTGGGAATCTCGCAAGAGAACAAAGAGTGACTTTTGATCACTATATTTACTATTTTGCCATAGGCAAACTTAAACTCTATCACTTCTCTATCTGTAAAACACTAAAACGTAACTTTTATTATGTATAATTCTTTACCTCTATACACACTATTTAAAAACCTGATTTCTAACCTCACCATTTAACCCTTTCTACTTCTGAAATAAGGAATAGCTCCTTTTCTATTATTAAGTCTGGTGGAGCACCACCTATTAACAGTACGGTAAGATGGGGCGCAAGTCCGTTATGGAGATGGCGAATTTGTCTGAGGATTGTTGGTTTATGGGAGTATGGTGGCAGCTTTAGCAGCACATATCATGAGTGTGCGTGCAGAGAAGCAGAAGTGGGAGTGGGATTTTGTGGATTCTCTGATTGCTAATTGGTGAGCACCTGAATAGGGTGTGTACCTAACAGGATATAAATGGAAGTGAGCTTAGACCACATGTGATTGGACCTCTAATCCCTGATGAAGCCAGGGTCGCTGGCGAAGCAGATTGGACGTTTTAAATTGTGATTTCTCACCTCTCTCTAGAAGTGTCACCTGCTGCAGACGGTGTCACAAGGGGGCCTTTTTTGTTTTGTGTCCATGAGATTAGGGACGACTGCTCAAGTAGGAGGCTTGGGATCCCTTACTGGAGCTAATAAATTGCTGTATATATAAGGCATTCCTGTTAATAGGTGGTGCTCCAACAGACTTGATAATAGAAAAGGAGCTATTCCTTCTTTCAGAAGTAGAAAGGGTTAAATGGTGAGGTTAGAACTCCGGTTTTTAAATAGTGTATATAGGTTATGAGTAATACATAATAAAAGTTACATTTTAGTGTTTTACAGATAGAGAAGTCATAGAGTTTAAGTTTGCCTATGGCAAAATAGTAAATATTTGTGTTGTTCTATCACATAAAATATCAATAAAATACATTACAGTTTGTGGCTGTTACATTTAAAAATGAGGAGCAGTTCAAGGGGTATGAATACTTTTGCTACTCACTGTGCATACTTGGGAGAAGCAGAAAGGCATAGAGAAAGAGGCAAAAAGCAAGAACAAGAATATAAGAGGCAGGGCCGTTCCTAGGCTAAATTGCACTCAGGGCGAGGTGAAGAAATTTCGCAATCCATCCCTCCTCCGCCCCCCGTAAAATAATGTGCCACAATGCAACACAGTGCTTCACCAGATAGTTGCCCCCTCTAGCCATAATAGTTGCCCCTGTAGCCAGTTGCCCCTGTAGCCAGTTGCCCCTTTAGCCATGATAGCTTTCCCTGTAGCCAGTTGTCCCAGTAGCCATGATAGCTGGCCCTGGAGCCAGTTGCCCCTGTAGCCAGTTGCCCTTGTAAACATTATAGTTGACACCTGTAGTCAGTTGCCCCTGTAGTCAGTTGCACTTGTAGCCATGATAGTTGACCCCTGTAGTCAGTTGCCCCTGTAGCCAGTTGCCCCTGTAGCCATGATGGTTGCCCCTGTAGCCAGTTGCCCTTGCAGCCATGATAGTTGCCCCTGTAGCCATGATAGTTGCCCTTGCAGCCATGATGGCGGCCCCTGTAGCCATGATAGTTGCTCCCTGTAGCTAAGGATAATAAAATAATAAAAACGTACTTACCTTTCCACGATCACTGCAGTGCGGCAGGTCCGAAGCCGGCATTCACTGTAAGCGGTGTGATGACGTCACGCCGCTTACACTCAGCTCCCAGGGTTTCCTGGGACAGACGGGAGCCGAGACTTAGCGGAGAAAGCTGTGCGCCCCCTGCGACGCTGCTGTGTGTGTACAGCGCTCACTAAGTGCTGATGCATACAGGGGAGGAGGCAGGAGGGGAGCGATCCGTCCTGCCTCCTCCCTGTGTCGGCAGCTGCCCTAAGTGCATGCAGCTGCTGGCTTTGACTCTGCATCGCCCCTAGGAACGGCCCTGATAAGAGGCATGTACAGTAGCTTTAGGGTGTACTCCCAGAATCTTGTCACATAATCTCCAAAAAATTGGGAATCACGCAAGAGAACAGAGAGTGACTTTTGATCACTATATTTACTATTTTGCCGTAGGCGGACTTAACCTCTATCAGTTCACTTTTATTATAGATAACTCTTAACCTCTATACACACTATTTAAAAACCTGATCTCTCACCTCATCATTTAACCCTTTTTGCTTCTGAAAGAGGGAATACCTCCCTTTCTGGGAGTACTATATTTACTATTTTGCCGTAGGCAAACTTAAACTCTATCAGTTCTCTATCTGTAAAACACTAAAACGTAACTTTTATTATATATAACTCTTAACCTCTATACACACTATTTAAAAACCTGATCTCTCACCTCATCATTTAACCCTTTTTGCTTCTGAAAGAGGGAATACCTCCCTTTCTATTATCAAGTCTGGTGGAGCACCACCTATTAACAGGAGAGCCTTATATCTATAGCAAATTACTAACTCCAGTAAGGGATCCCAAGCCTACCACCTGGGCATTCGTCCCCAATCTCATGGACACTGAACAAATAAGGCCCCCTTGTGACACCCCTGCAGCAGATGATACTTGTAGACAGAGGTGAGAAATCACAATTTAAAACATCATATCTGAACTCGCCGACATGTTTCGCCAGCTAACCTGGCTTCATCAGGGCTTAGAGGTCCGATCACATGTGGTCTGAGCTCACTTCCTTTTATATCGTGTTAGGTAAACACCCCATTCAGGTGCTCACCAATTAGCCATCAGAGAGTCCACATAAGGCCCACTCCCCCTTCCGCTCTCCTGCGCGCACACTCATAGCATGTGCTGCTAAAACTGCCACCATGCTCTCAGGAGCCAACAAACTTCAGACAAATTCACCATCTCCATAACGGGCTTGCGCCCCATCTTACCGTACTGCCCGCGCCAACGCACTGCACCAACAGACACCTGAGCCCTGACTGTGATGGGCTTCCGTCTCACTTCTCTCATATTATTGCAACTGCGTGGCTCACCTAGAATGAACTGAGCAGAAGAGGTATCACATTATACAGCACACTACCAACTTTATCAACTCCCATCAGCCCCTTCTCTTCAATGTCTAATATGCATATTCATTGGGAATATAAATTCCATTGTACAATAGACTATTGTCATATTATCTTCCCATAAAGCACTTCTCCTATATATCTAATATGCATATTCATTTTAATAGAGCTGCAGGCCCAATTAAATACATGTTCCATTGTACTGTATAGTATTGTCTCAAGACTATTTTCATAAACCACTTGTCTTTTACATGTAATATTCATATTCATTTTAATAATGCTGTAGACTCTATGGCTAGCCCTCCCTCCCTCCCACAGTTTGACCTCACAACTTCCCCATTGAAGATTCTCTCTTACGGCTCACAGCCAGCCACCCAATTCACCACATCACAATGGGAGCATGCTAAAACATGGGAGCACGCAAAATACATCAGCATCTTCAACCGCCATTGCATCCAGCCGCATCCACCCCGCACTAGACCAGCGCCGCAAGCAGAAAAAATAAATCTATACATAGATTGGTACATACATGAATAGGTACCAATCCACTCCCGGGCCGCAGCTCGCCACAACAATGGGAGCGCACATCCCTTGCAAAAGCAATATACATGCATCCCTAATTTGTTAAATAGAAACCGTGGCCTCACATGATGAATACCTATCATCATTACAGGACCCAGGGAAAAGGGGGAAAAACATCGAGGCAGAGGAGGGAGGGGGGGGCGTGCGAGGGAGATGGAAGGGAGAGAAAAAAAAGAAAAAAAAACATGTGTGAACTCTGATGCTTCCATAGTCATATATTCAACTGTGCTATATCCACTTGACCGTACTTAATCACATACATCATGTTTCTTCAGAAATTATTATATAGGTAATCAGCAAGATCAAATAAATGCCAAAAATTAAAAGCCTTCATTTAGGTCTTTAGGTTTCAATGTATTGAGTCTGTATATCCATCTTGCCTCTTCCTGCAACAAAACTACATCCAGATCGCCCTTTCTTTCCCCTAGCTTTTTCACACAGATGCCCCAAAGTTTTAGCACCTCTATTTCGCCATTATGTACTTCCAAAATGTGTCTTGCTAGGGGAGTGTCACCTCTAGTTTTAATACCGTGTTTCCCCGATAGTAAGACACCCCCGATAGTAAGACGTAGCGGGGAGTTTAGGGAGGTCGACTAATGTAAGACGTACCCCGAAAGTAAGACGTAGTAACTGTACTTTGTCTGCGCTCGGGCGCTGCGCTGGCCCGGACACTGTGCGCGATTCCTTCACCTATATGCGACTCCTCCGGAGCGCATATAAGTGAAGGGATACCACTGCGGGGCACAGAGCGAGCGCTCCGTGCTCCGCAGTGGCCTCCGGGCGACCGCAGACTGGCGGCTGTCCTGAGATCCCAGCACAGGCAGCGTGTGTCATCATGCTGCGTGCGCGGCCTGATAATGTCACCCGCCTGTGCCGAGAAGAAGATAGAGCAGAGCGGAGAGCGTGGGGATCCAGGTAAGTGATTGTTTGTTTTTTTATTTTGATATTATTGCCTACAGCCTGCCTATAACTGCCTACAGCTGCCTATACCTGCCCTATACCTGCCTACAGCTGCCTATACCTGCCTACAGCCAGCCCTATACCTGCCTACAGCTGCCTTATACCTGCCCTATACCTGCCTACAGCTGCCTATACCTGCCTACAGCCGGCCCTATACCTGCCTACAGCCGGCCCTATATCTGCCTACAGCTGCCTATACCTGCCTACAGCTGCCTATACCTGCCCTATACCTGCCTACAGCCAGCCCTATACCTGCCTACAGCCTGCCCTATACCTGCGTATGGGGCCATATACCTGCCAATATAAGACATACCCCGAAAGTAAGACATAGTGGGACTTTGGGGGTAAAAAGAATGTAAGACGCTGTCTTACTTTCGGGGAAACACGGTAGTACTCAGATGTTTCGAGATCCGACAACGAAACTCCTGTATGGTTCTTCCCACATATATCTTGGGGCAAGCACACATAGCCCCATAAATCACCCCTCTGGTTTTACAATTGATGAATTGTCTTATCTCAAATCTTCTCTTATCAATGGGATTAAAAAAATCAAAAGATTTCCACAAGAATGGACAAAATGAACAGTTGCCACAGGGATATGAGCTTACCACCGGGGACTGTAACCATGTTTTTTTGCCATCTCCCTCAAAATGACTATGTACAAATTCATCCCTAAGATTTTTTCCTCTTCTATAAGTGACACTAGGGTATTTAGGAATCACCTCAGAGAATACTGGATCTGCCTTCAGAATGTGCCAATGTCTTCTAAGTATAGCTCTCATTTCATTAGCTCTATCATCAAAGGTACCTATACAACAAATTAAATCAGTTTTTTCTTTCTTCTTTTTACTGATTAATAAATGTCCTCTGTCACTGGTCAAAGCCCTATTAAACGCCTTCCTCAAACATTTTTTTGGGTAACCCCTTGCCTGAAAACGTGCATTTAACTTTATACATTCTTCATTGAAATCCCCTTAATGTGGAACAGTTTCTACGAGCCCTCAAGAATTGGCCTATGGGAATCCCCTTTTTTTGAGAAGGTGGATGCCAGCTAGAAAAATGTAACAAACTATTAGTAGCCGTATTTTTCCGAAATATCTTTGTCTGAATCTGCTTATTTTCATCCAACATAATTTCAAGATCCAAAAAATTTATTTTCTCCCGATGAATTTCAAACGTGAATTTCATCCCAATTTCATTATCATTGAGTCTAGATACAAAATCCATGAATAATTTTTCACTACCATCCCAAAAAAATCAAAATATCATCAATAAAGCGCCCCCAAAATAAAATCCGATCTGTGAATATTTCAAAGTGTTCAGAAAAAACAATAGCATCCTCCCACCAACCTAAAAATATATTAGCAAAACTTGGTGCACAGACAGTGCCCATGGCTGCTCCTTTTATCTGATGATAAAAGGTACCATCAAACAAAAAGTAATTATGTGTCAAAACAAAATCCAATAACTGTAAAACAAAATCATTGTGTTCCGTAATTGTGTACCTCTTATGTTCAAAAAATACTTGATTGCTTTCAGGCCCAGATCATGTCTGATGTTACTGTATAGGGCTTCTACGTCTAAACTTGCAAGAAGTGTACTCTCACTCACCACTAGATCATTAATTCTCATCACAGTATCCTTCGTATCTTTAAGATATGAAGGAAGGCCAGTGACAAAGGGCATCAGTATACGATCGACATACGTGCTAGGTCCTTGTGTTAAATTGTTTCTACCTTGAGACTATCGGTCTTCCTGGTTTTTGGCACAACCTCTTTATGCACTTTTGGTAATGCATAAAAGGTAGCAATAGTAGGATTCACATTTAGCATAAATTTCTTCTCCTCCTCAGTAATTAATTTTTTCTCAATTCCCAGATCCAAAATCCTTTTTAATTCCTTCAAAATACTCATTGGTTGGGTCTTTTGAAGCCTCTCATATGTTTCTGAATCACCAGATATTCTCTCAACCATCACTTCATAGTCACTTTTATTTAAGATGACAATGTTACCACCCCTGTCACTGGGTTGATTACTATCTCCCGTAAGATTGTAATTCTGCAATAGTACTTCTTCCTCCATTTTAAATTAAAAGGAAGATGGTTGTTCGTCGAGTGCTAGTTTCTTTAATATCTTGCGTTTACTACTTCCACAAACGAACCCAAATAGATTATATTGTGATATTGGAGGTGTATTCCTAGATTTTCGTTTCAAATTCGTCAAAGGTATATCTAGAATTATGGGTTCTCAGTCACGTCAATGGAGGTGCAGTGAGCCCTAACGGGAAAACCGCCCACTTTTCCCTGCCTACTTGACGTTGCTGGCCCTAGGCCGGCAGAACGCAACTGGGCGACAGTCCCTGCTCTGCTAAAGTGCTGGGGCGTGAGGAAGTAGAATAGTCAGACAGTCCGGGTCAATATCAAATAGGAAGCAAACCCACAAACAGAACCAGATGGAATAACGTAAACAACCCGAGGTCAAACACGAACGGAAGCGAGATAAAAAAATCAGGAGACAAACCGGGGTCAGGAAAAACAGGCCGAGGTCAGTATACGGATAAGCAAACACAAAAACAAATAACAAGGTAGCCAGGAATATCACAGGTGCAGCACCCAGCCTTCAGGGAGTTTAAATGGGATTCCTGGATACCGCCCCTGCAACTGATTGGAGCGGCCTCCGGGTCCTCTCATTGGCTGGTGCAACTCGCCCCCTGTGAGGAGTGGCTGGGCCCCCGTCACTCACAGAGTTGTCAGCAGCAAGTGTATCAGGGGTGGGATAGTGTATTCAGCTGCTGCAGCCTGTTGATCCTGCACCCATGAGCCAAGCCTAGCCATGACAGTACCCTCCCATTTTAGGAGGGCCACCGGACCCTTCCTGGTCTGGGTTTGTCTGGGTGAGACTCTGGAATTCCCTCACCAGGCGTTTCAGCATGGATAGTTTCGCCAGAACCCATGATCTCCCTCAGGACCAAAACCCCTTACAATAGACCAGGTACTGCAGTGACCTTTGGGCCTTACGCGAATCTAAGATACGGGTGACTTCATTTTTCTAACTCCCCCTATTGCAAACGGAGAGGAGGCCTAGGGGGCGGAGTCACAGGCTGAATATACCTCTACGAAGTGCACGAGGGGAAACACGTTATGTATACGGAGAGAAGAGGGTAATTTCAGCTGATAAGCCACCGGGTTAACCACCTCCTGAACCACATATGGACGTTCAGGTACAGGTGGAGGGCATAGTTCACCAGGAGGACAAGTTCTGGGAACATTAGCCCGCGCGCAAACTGCACAAGATGCCGGCATGGGCCTCAACGCTGGCATAGCTGCTTCCAGATAGAACATTAGCCTGCACTTTCAGTATTGCCCAGCATGGTAAGGAGACATCTGTCAACACACCGTTGTCCCCACCTACTAATTTCCCCTGAATTCCAGTCAAACACTGGGTTTTTGTTTCTGAAGCCAAGGCAGCCCCAAAACCACATCAACGGCAGTCCTCCATGACAAAAAGGGAAAACACTTTTCAATATGTATGGATCCGACCACCATCTCCAGCTCAGGGGTACAATATTGGATTACGCCCCGATCTAGTGGAGTGGAGTCAATAGCCACAACCCGCAGCGAGTTAGATAGTGGGCTACAAGGTAGGCCCCAAAGTTTGCGAAAGGGACGTATCAACAAAATTAGAAGCTGATTTCCCGAATCCACAAACGCACTCCCAGAACCGGACAGCCGGGCAAGTATGAAATCTTAACTGGTAGCAGCAACTTATTAGATACAATAGGAAATACCTGCTCGCCTAGGTGGAATCTTCCTGCTGACCACCTAGGCGTTTTGGGGTTTTTCCAACCTGGTTCTTCGTTTGGAAGCATTCCCGAAATTCTGTGGGCCATCTTCTCCACAGTAGAAGCACAACCCCTGGATACACGAGGGAGTTTTCCCACGGTCACTAGCCGTAGTTTACAGAAAAAGCCCCCACTTTCATGGGCTCCTCTGGGTTTAAGTCGGAAACAACGGGTTTAGGGGTGACCATGGTGGGACCAACGGGGGGGGGAAACCTTTTCCTGCCGTCTCTCCCTAAAAAATTTTGTCCAGAAAAATGGCCAGTGCCAATGGCCTCATCTAAAGTACCAGGAGTAGGGGAAGCCACCAATAAATCCTTCACATGGTCAGCTAACCCTAATCTAAACTTGCATTGAGAGCTGCCCACATTTCCATCCAGACGGAATCACCAGCGACGAAATTTGGAGCAAAACCCTCCACAGTTTTCTCACCCTGCCTCAAGGGGGTCAGCTGAGCTTCGGCCACAGCTTCCCTATCGGGTCATTAAAAGTACCCCCAAAGCGGCAAAGAACCTGTCCACAGAAAAACAATTCAGGTGAGTCATGCGGTAAACGAAAATGCCCACTCCTGGGGGGGACCCTGCAGTAGGGACATAACAATTCCCCCCCTTTGTTCCTCATTTCCTGAGGTAAGTGGGCGGAGCCTAAAATACAGGCGACAACCCTCTCTAAATGGGCCCCAAAGGCCTTCCTGTTGCCAAAAGAACCTGTCAGGCAACTGGATAGGGGTTCCACATGAGGGGAAGGTAGTGCAGGGACACTCTGACTTGGGGTAGACTCCTGTGTTCCCACCCTCAGCGCCAGATCCTGGACTAGCTGGGTTAGCCCCTGCATCTGCTCTACCAGAGCGGTCATGGGGTCCATAGTGAGGGTTAGAGCAGTAACGGTTCGGCCTGTGATAATGTCACGTCAAGGGAGGTGCAGTGAGCCCTAGCTGGAACCAGCCCACTGTCCCTGCCTACTTGACGTGCTGCCCTAGGCGGCAGACGGCAACTGGGCGACAGTCCCTGCTCTGCTAAAGTGCTGGGGACGTGAGGAAGTAGAATAGTCAGACAGTCCGGGTCAATATCAAATAGGAACGCCAAACCCACAAATCAGAACCAGAGGGATAAACGTAAACAAGCCGAGGTCAAACACGAACGGGAGTGAGGTACAAAATCAGGAGACAAACCGGGGTCAGGAGAACAGGCCGAGGTCAGGTATACGGATAAGCAAACACAAAAAACAAATAACAAGGTACCAGGAATATACAGGCGCAGCACCCAGCCTTCAGGGAGTTTAAATGGATTCCTGGATACCGCCCCTGCAGCTGATTGGAGCCCCTTTCCGAGTCCTCCCATTGGCTGTGCAAATCGCCCCCTGTCAGGAGTGGCTGGGCCTCTGTCACTCACAGAGTTGTCAGCAGCAAGTTTGTCAGGTTGGGATAGTGCATCAGCTGCTGCAGCCTGTTGATCCCTGCAGCCTGAGCACAGCCTAGCCATGACAGTCTCCTTCTCCTTCAACCTGCAATTGTTCAAGATCACCCAATGATTTCTCCTCTAGTTTCCTAAAGGTTTGTTCATCATTACTTTTCATTTTATGATATTTATGCAAAGCCAACTTTTTAGCAAAGAGATTAATATCTTTTACCCATACAAATCTTAAATTTGGGCATGGGAGTGAGCGTAAGACCATAGACAACACCTTTTTTGAATTTCCGTTAATCTATGAGAGGATAAGTTAATCACTTGTAGTGCTCCATCCTTTGTTATTTCTAATAATTCCCCTTCTCTCAATCCCTCAAGAGAATCCTTGGTGGTTCTAAAAAAAAGTGGATGCATTTGCGTCTGAGAATGAGTTTGCACTGTGTTTATAACCTGTCCATTTCCTGCCACTAGTGGCGTATTTATATTGCCATTTGAAATTATTGCCTGTGCTCCACACCCCAAGGCCACCACACCACAGGTGCAGAAGAGGACAATGTATTTGATCCCATGATCCTTCTCCTGATTGACATCTCTATGGATTCTGATCTTTGTACTGTTTGAGTAGAAGATTTTTTGTGTGTTTTTTATTTGTCCAACCTCGGTTTTTTTTCTCTGACCCTTCCTCAATCAGTTTTCTTCCCCTGCGTATAAACTATTAAAAAGAACCTGTGGAGGATTCTTCTACAGCAGAATCTCTGAATCTGACAAATCTGAATATAGATTAACGTTTGTAGGTAAAGCTACTATTTTTCCAAATATAAACCTGTTATCAAAATCTTTTCGATCCCTCAGATATTTGTTATGTTTCCTTTCTTTAATTTCTTCTCTCAGAGTGTCTATATTTCGCTGTAATTTTTGTTCTAATTCAGGGAAATCTGGGATGGGCCCGAAAGTTATTAATCTTCACTATCTCCTGATTTAGTTGTTACTTTAAATTTTTTGAATGAAATTCTTTCATATTCTGACAGGTATTTCATCAATTTTCAGTTAGCACTTTTCCCCA